>PVKE010000683.1:27874-128633 GCA_004027555.1 Craseonycteris thonglongyai | reverse complement strand
AGAGACAGAGAGAAGGGGGAGGGCCCAGAGCAGTCTCCATAGTTGCACATCATTGGTTTTTCCACATAGTTTCATTCCACAGGTGGATGAGGGGCTGCACAGGGCAGGAACTGGGCTGGGGTCTCACCCCGGTGAGAACTGAACTGGGGGCACTCCCCATTCAGCACATGGGTCCACATGGGCTAGGGCTGGGATTCGATCCTCGGTCACTGGGGCTGTTAAGTGAGTGCTTAACCCACTGAGCCATCCCGGCTTCCCATGTCTCATTTTTTTAATACATCCAAAACTTCACTAAATGGTGGTAGGCCTCTTGACCTCTGAGAGGGAAAGCACAGCTGGACCTCTACTCATTCACAACAAGGTCAGCGGTATGGAAGGTGTGTCCCTGTAATGTATTCACTTTGCTTGTTCTTGTCAATCTGGTTGAGAAACAATAACATGAGATCCATAGTCCCATACGAGAATGTGCTTTTGAACAGAACAAGTGATAACAGGAGAAAAAGTTCAGGAACACTAATCCACATTCCCACGGGAATGCTCTGGTTTCCATATTCCTTTTGAAAAACAACTTCTCACGTAAGCTGCCACACTCCAAGAGGAATTCAGCTTGAAAGGTAGTAACTTCAAAAGCTAGATTGAAAAGACAAGACCTGAGGCTGTGTGAAGGGCATTCGGAAGAGAAAAGGGTTTTATTTAACTCAGCTTTCAAAACATGTTCTCCCTCCTCTTTGAAAGTTTCTGACACTGTTGGAGTTGCTGAAGGTTTTCCCACCTGTGACATCTTTCATCGAAAAATCATAAAATAACAAAAACCTCTCTCCGGATAGAATGTGAGGGGAGGTGAAAGTTAAAGTAAGTTGCTACTTGTTCTACTTATTCTTGAGCCTAACAAGGCATCTCTAAGAAAGGTGCTGGAGCCTTACTTATTTCTCTGTGAAGTAGCAGGATGCACATTCTACATGAGTGAAACTGCGGCCCCAAACACGTGGCCCCAACAGGAAGTAGAAGTCTTGACCGGTTACCAAAAGTGTGTCTCCATGACCCCTTTGCCAGGGAAGTAAAAAAAAAAAAAAGAAGAAAAAATAGGAAATAGGAATGAAATGTGTAAATACATGTCTCAATACTTAAACATTTGTGACTTTTTCGGGCTACATCCTTTACCCAGAATCCAGTTGCCTTGCATTTACCTGGGTAAACTGTTGATCCTTCAAGGCTCAACTGAAAATCATTGCAATTACTACTATCTGCTAGGCTCAACGATAGGCACAGGGAACAAGCAAGTGCATGATACAAGATGCCTACCCTCAAGGAGAGACGCTCCAGGCTACCAGTGGACACAACAATGTACAAGGAAAGCAACAATCCTGAGCTCATTGCTTGGCTACTTGGCACAAAGAATGCAACAGAGTGCAACATGAAATAACCCAAGGAGCTATGCACCAGACTCAGTGCTAGACACAGGGAAAACAACAGTGCACAAGAGCTGAGTCACAGGAGCTGAGAACAGGCTGAGTACTAAGCACAAGGAACTGGACATTGCATGATAGAGGGCCCCCGCCCACAAGAAGCTGAGTGCCGGGCTCAGTGCTGGTTACAAGAAGCACAATAGCACAAAATGAAATGTGCTTACCTGGGGGTTGGGGGGACTAGAGTCCAGGATCAGTGCTGGGCACAAGGAATGTAGCAATGCTCAATCCAAGGTCCTTACTCACATATAAGAGGGTTGTCCAGGAAAAATTCTGCCATAAAGGCCTCCATTTTTCCTTTTACAAGGATGGATACTTTCCGAACAGCCCTTGTATATGTGTCAGGCTCAAGGTGGCAAAATGAACATGGTGATGCACAATGCAATGTGCCTTCCCTCAAGAAACTGCCTTCCTTGGACCCCTAGGCCTAATCATTGCTTCTATACCCTCCCCACCACTACCCTGTTTATACCCAGAGAAACATCATTTTTGAGTGAAATATTTTCAGTGTCTATTTCCTCCATGGACCACAAGCATATTGAGGGCATCAATTATAATTTCTTCGTGTTTGTATCCTCAACACTAAACACGGTGACCTCGAAAACCAAGACCATTTCCACCCGTGACAGCACAGACAGACATGGCACTGACCTCACTGAATTTCGCCTCCAATGCCAATGAGATCTCAGAGAACTGTTTTCTTTGCTATATTCTAGTTAGTGTTTTTGCATCAACATTGATGTATAATAGAGGTTTTAGTTCTGTTTTTATTTGGTTTACAGATCAGTGGTAAACTTATTTCATAAAAGGAATTAGACAGTTTCCTAACTCATCACTGTAGTAGAACAGGTATCAGCACAATATTTCTGTAACGGGTTGATGATAAATGATAGCACATATTTTAGGTTTTGAGGTCCATCTGGTCTTTGTCGCCACTACTCAATTTTGCACAAAAGGAGCCATTGACAAAAAGGAGACAAGTGGGTGTGACCATGTGACTGTCCAATTACACTTCCTACGTAACAACAGGTGGCAGTGAAGCAGATTTGATCTGTCAGCCTTGATTTGCTGACTCCTGCTTCGTGAACATTTGCAGAGCATGAGGACTATGCGATCTTTGAAGATGTGGCAGCAGATGTGTGCACCTAACCTTAGTGGGAAAAACTCTGGTGTTTCCCCATTAAATAAGATCACAAGATGCTGGATTCATCTTGTACTCTCCCTGTCCCAGTTCTGGAATAACACACTTCTCCAAGGAGCCGGAAACATTTGACTTTAGTTATAGAGGCTTTCCAGTATGTTTTCATGTTTGTTAGAGCTCAGTCCCATTTGCAGTTTTACTTTTTTCATATTTTGTCACATGACCTTCCCTAGCTCAGCCAACCAAAGAAAGACAGAGAAGACTAGGAGGGTACGTGACTCTGAGGCAAATTTGCTCACAGGGACAGGAGCCTGGAAGAGGTGGCATGGCCCAGTGGGGCAAATGTGGGAGCTAGTAGCTTGAGTGCGGCAATATTATGACCATGGGTCCTGGCATATCCTCGGGCTGGCTGAAGGGCTGAGTCAAATATTAGTGACATAAGGCTCTGGCAGCAGTGAATCCAGGTGCAGAGGAAATCCTGAGACATAGGCATGCTGGCAGGTTCACTGCCCCTGCAAAGAAAGGTTGGCCTGGCAAAGGCAACACAAAGGCCTCAGGGTCCCGGAAGTGGGACCCCAGCGGACACAACAAGGGAGAGCCCCTTGGCAGAGCTGCCAGGTAGCTGAGGAGACCATCAAGAGCCAAGAACAGGACCAAGATGAGTTAAACTTGGAGCTCAGGGCAGAGCTGGATGAGGACTAGGTGGGATTTAGTCTAAATTCCAAATGTCAAGCTAGAGCTTTTACATCTCCTGCCCAGTGTCCTGGTTAGCTACAGAGCACCTGAGTGGAATTAGTCATTCCAGCTTCGAAGAAAGGACGGAGAGGGGCCTTAGAAATCATCAAGGTCAGACATGGGACTTTGAATCTGGGGGCTGTCCCTAATTAGCGAAATGACCTTGGGCAGGCCACTCTGCTTTTCTGGTCTTCCAAGAAAATTAAATGAGATTGTGTCTAAGGGTCCTTCCACTCTGAAGAGCCTAATTAATTAACCTAATTAAGAGCAATGGGGACTTTAAGTTTCACCAGTTCTTTCTGTGTCATGCACTATGCCAGACACTTTCCGTTCATTGAAGGGAAGAAAACAAATGTTTTTGTTACCAATTGTGTCGGTAAATGTTTAACAACCAGCTCTGATGGGCAGGAGAAGTAGAAAAGCCCTGATTTGCAGCATTTGCCAGTATCTGTGCTACAAATACTCCCACTGCAGTTTCAAGTTACCACCACATGGTCACTGAGTTCAGAGTTGGGAAGAAATGTGCAGTGAGACACCATCATATTGTATTTCCATCCCACAAATACAATAGACACAAATAGCTTCGGATCATAGACAATAATACAATGTAATAAAATGATCAGAGAGTAATACTTTGAGTAAATGTTACATTTGTTTTTTATATAATTTACTTAGCTATAAGTATATATAATTTTTAATAATGTCTATATTTAACAATCAGCTCTCAAAACTTATCATAACTTATTAATCAGTTCTTGAGAGCTGGTATGAGCCCCCTGTAACACTACTGATAATTACTACTTATTTCCTACCAGGTGCCATGATTGTCAATTTAAATACATTGTTTCATTAATCCTCACTGTGACCTTCTGAAAGAGTTAGTATTATATGCATTACAAGAGTCTCAGAAAGGTTAAATAACTTGACTGAAATCACATAGCTACACTATGGTTATATGCTTTCTACCATCCCTATAATTCTTATGGTGCACTGTCACTCATATTGGAACTGTTTTATTCTTTTAAAAAGTAGAGATCCTCTCAATTCAGTGAGTTTGTGAAACATGATGTTTGAGGTCATTTCCCCGGAGTCATTTGATTACAGAAAGTGCCATTAAGCTGGGTAAGATGCTGGCATTAGATAGAACTTGTCCTGCATAGTCTTCTAGAGCAAAATGATTTGAGAACCGGTTTTCTGGTAGAAAGTCTTCCATCAGAAACACTGGAGATAACCTTAAACTCTTCTCGCATTTTCCTTTTTTCCCCTAAATTAATTCCATATCAAGAAAACTAATTCCTTTTTAATCAAGTCAGTGTTTTGCACAATGAACCTAAAGGTGAAGATCCAATAATATTTCAACCACTGTTTTCAACTAATTAACGTTTGTTATAGCTGTTGCTACAATTTTTGTGAGTTATTGTTTCTCCTACCAATAACATGATGGTGTTTTCTTGCTAATAAGTAGCATCACTATAAAGTTACAATAGAAGTTCTCAGGAACAAAATAATGGTTAAAAATGCTACATTACTCCTAAACTAGAATAAACAGCTTACAGAATAAATATATATCATAATTTAAAAAAAAAAAGTGAATACTTAACTAGGAAATACTTAAACCTCTATATAATCTGCCTAAAGGATTAAAGGTAATTGTCACAATCATGAGTGACCAATCTCACCAACAGAAAGACACCAAATTTTACTACATTGAACAACAATATACTTTATTTCAAATGCTAACCCTCCTATGTAAAAATCATTTTATCTATCACTGGTTGGTTAAGTTACTCTCATATTTACTGTAGAGTTATTTTAGGTATTGGAAAGAATATATGACTTTTAATTACAGGATCAGTTTATAACAACATTTCCCCCCTCATGTTTGCTTCAGGGACCACACAGGAAGCTCTAAGGAACTGTGTACAGCCTGGAAGCTGATCTGATATTCAATGTGTTTCCTCTTAACTTCACTGTTTCTTCTTTTCTGTTCCCTACCTTCAGTAACACCCTTTCTTGTTCTCTCTCTGACTCTCTCTCTCTCGCTCTTTTTCTTTTTTCTTTTTTTTTAAGATTTATTTTATTGTTTGAGAGAAGGTGACGGTGATAGAGAGAAAGGGAGAAAGGGCAAAAGGGCCCAGAGCAGTCTCCATAGTTGTATATCATTAGTTGTGACATGGTTTCGTTCCACACAGGTGGTGTGGAGCTCCACAGGGCAGGAAGCAAACTGGGGGCCTCCCACGTGGGAGGTGAGAACCTTCACTGCCAGTTCGGAGGTTACTAGTTGTACCACAGCTCAGCCTATAGGTTTCAAGGGCCAAGGCTGGGATTGGATCCCTGGACCTTGTGGTTTCAAGGCAAGTGCTCAAACTGTTGAGCTATCCCGGCATCCCATCTCTCTGATTCTTTCATTCTCTCCCTCCTCTTTCTTTCTCTCCTGGCATTCAGTAAAGTAGGGGATGGAAGAAAAGAAAGCGGGCACGTGCCTAGAGACTGGCTCCCTGTGTAACACATTACAGGAGCCCGGGGAATAAGTGACTGAAGGGGCAGAGAGGATAGCTGTACTAGGGCCAGGGAACTGTTACTCTGTACCCACTTTGTTCATGATGTACTCTTATATACAGGGTTTGTTCGTGTTGAAATCGAGGACATATTGGAGGGATGAAGTGAAGGAAAGATATAAAATAGCATAACAAAGCAGATTGAGACAAGAGCAACTAAACATACTTTGCCTCCTTCTCTTTTGTTTTTGGTGTTAAACCAAAGGTTCAAATAAATTGAGTGTGACCAGGCAAACTATTCTATGCTGGTGTCATTGTTACTATTGGGAAGGGTGCAAGATATATTGACCGGGCCGTAACCCAAGACAAAGAGAACTGATGCTGGATGGTGAAGAGATTTCCCATTTCACTTCATGTATTTGTTTACTTAGAAAGGCTCACAGAGAAAAATTTCATAATTTAAAGATGAGGTTGAGGAATAATTGTCCAAGGAACCTTTCCTATACAATGCTGAATGGATCGGTTGCTGTTAAAGCATCTTCATAATGCTCCATCCTGCTCAGTAATACTACTACTACTAAAAATAAAGTAATAATCACTAACATTGATTGAGTGCTAACTACGTGACAAGCGCTGTTTTAAAGATTTTGCATGCATTAATTCAAGTATTTCTCACAACAACCCTATGCAAGAGTCATCATTCTAACTTTATAGTAAACTGAAGATAATAATTTATCCAACAGCTTAATATTCTAAAAATAAACTCCAAATTCCTTAGGCTTCCAATCAAAACCCTCCAAGATCTGGTCCCCACATGCTCTTTCTTAAATTAGATCCCACCCCTACCTTACGATACTACTACTCAGTAGGACCTGCCACAACTTCTGCTTCTTGACTATGAATTTCATTCTCCTCCTCGTTCCCACCCAAGGTACGCTCTTCTTTACCCTCTGCCTATTTGGATCCTCCCCATCATACAAAACTCTGTTCTAGTGCTAACTCTTCCATGGAGACATCTCTAACAATTCTTACCCAGTGACTTTCACCCTTGCCCATACTACCCTGTAATTTCTCTTGACTTATTGTCTTATATTACCATGTAAATACCCATATCCTGGGGGCAGCCTGGATGTCCATCAATGGATGAATGGATAAAAAGTAAGTAGGTAGTACATAAGTACAGTGGAATATCGCTCAGTCATGGATAGGAATGAATTCTTGCCATCTGCGGTGGCATGGATGGACCTGGAGGGTACTGTGCTGAATGGAGTATATCAGACAGAGAAGGACAGATGCAATGTGATTTCACTTGTACGTGGAATCTAAAGAACAAAATTAACAAACAAAACAGAAACAACCTGATAGATATGGAGAACATTTTGGTGGTTGCCAGGTAAGAAAGGGGTTGGAAGGGGTGGGTAAAAAAAGGGAGAGGAGAAGCACAAATTGGTTATTACACAGTAGGCATAGGGATGTAGTCAAGGAATATAGTCAATAAATACTGTAATAACTATATACGGTGTCAGATGGGTACTAGATTTATCAAGGTGATAGATGGGAGGAAGGTTGGGGGAGCAGCATGAAAAAGGTGAAGGGATTCAGAACTTCAAATTGGTAGTTACAAAATAGACACGGGGATGTTAACTACAGCATGTGAAATATAGTCAATAATCTGGTAATAACCATGTATAGTGCCAGGTTGGTACCAGATTGGTCAGGAGGATCATTTGTTGAATTGTATAAATGTCTAACCACTATGCTATACACCAGAAATGAAAATAAAATAATATCAAATGTCAAATAAAGTATTAAAAAAGATAATAAATAAATAGCCCCATCAAAGTCTTGCTGTTCCAACTTGGAATAAATCATGCCTCCAGAATGCCTAGCACAGCTCTGAGTATACAGTTATTCTGGACGCCTTTCTTTGTTCAATTCATGTAGCTATAGCTTATGCAGAGCTTATTCTTTTCATTGAAATGCACTCTGTTCTTGGACCCATACCTCACACATCTTAGGCATGAAAAAAAACTCATATGCCTAAAGATTGCATCCATTATGGTAAAAAGAATACACAAGATGTATGTATTAATCAGGAGATTTGCTACCTCAAACTCATATTATTTTTTACTTTATTTTCATATGCTATAAAAAATAGAATTCTAGAAAAAAATTTCCACTTTAAGCAAACTGATTTAAGATAACATTGGGAATACTCATAGCTTAGGGAAGAAACAAGAAAGGAAATGATTTTTCCTTTAATAATGTACAAGACCAGAGGTAAGGCAGGTGTAAGAGAAATAAAGAGCCATCCTCCATGGGATTATTTTTAATAATTTCAAAGGTTCTTAAAGAAGAAAACATTATAAAAGTTCAAATAAGGGGGAAAAATATTTTTAAAGAGAGGTGAATTCAGAAGTTATGAAGACTTTTCAGGACAGTAATTCACAGCTTTCTAAATGTATTTAAATGAGATGGAAATTGTCAAAACTGAATTATTATTTTGGAAAACTAGTCCAAAGCAGATGAAGAGCAGATGGGAGGATGATGACAGTGAACACATCGCATGCTCCTTACTCCACCTTGGAGATGGATCATTAGACCAAAGATGAGAAAGAAAAAGAAAAAAAGGTGCTTAACTCAAAATGAATGAAATAAACAAGCTAGCTATATACTTCACTGTGTTCTGCTTGATTTTATTTCAAACTGCTCTTTAGAGGATCAAAATTACATCAACTGTGGCAAGCAGACGGTAGTAACAGTCCTTGTGTCCCTCACGAGGTTCATTTGCTCATAAAACAAGAGAATAAACAATATCACAGCACCAACATTTACTGGTCACATTGTCAAAATTAGGGTTAACTCATTTTCAAAAGTCCTGATTGGCCAAATTCTTAGCACAAGATTTAAGCACCAAAGTAATATAATTGGAACAACGTAAGTCAAGCATTCAGAAGAAATTCTTGAGGAATTGTACTTAGGTGATAGTTACAAAGGCCCAGGGTACTCTAGATTCAGAAAGTTGTACTTAACTTCTGTCAAAAAGAAAGTATTAGGCTTTATTTTTAGAAACCAATTGGGAATACTAATGGACAAAGCTTCCCTTCATTAGGGGAACTAGCCCTGTTGCAAGAAAATATGGCCTCTCTTACTAACAGAGGTAATAAGAGATGTCGTTTGAAGATATAAGAGCCGAGGAGGACAAAAAGGAAAATCTAACATCATAATTAGATTGCCACAAAGGCTATGAGAGCATTTCACACTCAGCGTAAAAGGTGTAAAGGGCAGTCAGGGAAATGCTAGTAATGATACGGCCAGCAGTGTGTTAACACCCAGATGAAAGGTAGAAAGATTCTGTAACCATAGATTCTTAGATGGTTCAGATTGGCGATACCCTACATGCAAAAATGTTATATACTGAGTAGCAGTTTTTATTAAATATAAATAATAGATTATGACTTGCCTAAAAACATATTCCAATACAATAGACAATTTGATATTAAGAATCATGACTGAATAATTGAAATTCAACCCAACACAAAACTTGGTAACTCATCTGTAACACCTTCCAGAGAAGGTGCAAAGCACACAAAAGAACACATCTGGAAGCTTCTGAGCAAAAAATAAATGTCCTGTATTTTTTTTAATGTCTTGTATTTCTTGTCACAGACTTTTAAAATATACATTTGGCTTTGTACAGAACATCTGGCAAATCTGGTACAAAGTTTCATTGATCCTAGGAATGCTCCCAGGTAGATGGATTAATTACCATTTTGATGTGTTGACTCTCCATTTTGGTGTCATAATATTATTCAAGTACAGCAAGTTACATCTTAAGGAAGTTGGTCCTTTGATGAGCATGTTAACTCCTTTATTTCCTAGACTTTGTAGCAATATATAGTACTCTAGATTTTTCACCATCACCATACTTACTGAAGAGATAAAAACCAACATGCATAAAAGCATGTATTAGAAAACAAAGTGGCTGAGGATGCCAGGGTAGCTCAGCAGGTTGAGTGCTTGCCTTGCAATTGTGAGGTCTAGGGATCAAGTCCCAGTCCCAGCCCATGCAAACCCATATTCTGAACTGCAGCGCACCTGGAAAGTCAGCAGGGCACTCACCTTTAGTATTTTAGACTTCACTCTCCAGCTAACATGTGCCAGGTCAAGAGGATTTATAGCTTATCTTATTTAATTTAAAATAAACTAGCCCTCACAAAATAAACATAATATTTAAGAGATTCTGGCAAAAAAAAGACAATAGGTTATGACTAATACAAGGAAATGCCAGAACTCAAGCTTCTCCTAGCCCAACCTCTTTCTCAAACGTGGTGTAACCTAAAAGCAATGCCCACAAAGATCTGAAGAGAAGTTGACCAATATTCTGACTTATCCATAACTTTACTGGAAATACTGCTTTATGTCAACAAAGAAAAAAATCTCACTCAAGGTATATGTTGTGTTTTGGAATGTTAGCTATTGGTAGTACAAAGTCATAAAAACTAGTAAGCTATTTAAGCAATGAGAATTAAAAAATATAGTTACAATATGAATGAAAACTTCACACTGAGCAAAAGAGGTCCGACACAAGGGGAATATGCTATTGGACTGCATTTCTATAAATTTCCAAACAGGTAAAATCAGCTGTCAGAGCTCAGGCTAGTAGTAATAGTTAGCCTTGGAAGCGGGTCGAGCCGGTTGCGGTGACTAAGTTCAGACCCAAAGGGAACCTCTTGTGTACTGGCTACGCCTTACTTCCTGGTCCTACCTTAAATTACAGTTGCACTGCTGTGTTCACTTCGTGAAAATTTGAGCTGCACACTAAAGATTTTGTCCTCTTTTCTCCATGCACATTAATATTAAATTAAAAGGTTACTTACAATAATTTTAAAAAGTAAGATGTTTAATAAAGTATCAAGTACATTGACAAGTTTACATAATTTGTGGAGGGAAAATGTGTTTGTGCTGTTAATAAACATAACTTTTAAAAATCATGGTTTGTTCCCCTTTATCTCATCTAAAATGTATATGTTTAATGTATAAAATCTTAGACAGGGAAAGCCGGGACGGCTCAGCAGGTTGAGCGCTCGCTTTGAGGCCACGAGGACCGAGGATCGAATCCCAGCTCCGGCCCAGGCAGGACCCACATGCTGAACTGGGGAGTTCCCACAGTTCGGTTCTCTAGCTGTCTCTGTCTCTGTCTCTCTCTCTATCTGTCAAAAAGTAAAATAGAAATAAATATGCACTGAAGATAAAATAATTACTCTCTATAAATATAAAAAGATATAAAAATAAATAAATAAATAAATAAACAATAAAATCTTAGACAAATAGTGCATGGATTTAATTACATCAAGTATAAAAAATAATATAATGGAGAGTTTGAATTTGCCAGTTTACTGAAAGGGGTATGACACCAAAAAATCTCACCAGTCCAATAAAGGCTGAGAAGAGTTTGAATTCCATCAGTAGTATTGAGGATGAAAGGAGGGAAATGAAGAGAAGAACTGACAAGAAGAAAGAATCTACAGAGGGGAAGCCAGGATGGCTCAGCAGGTTGAGCACTCACCTTGCAGCCCTAGGGTCCAAGGATCAAATCCTGGCCCCAAAACCCACTTGCTTTGCAGCCCCAGGATCCTAGGATTGAATTCTGGCCCTGACCTATGCGGACCCATGTGCTAAACTGGGTGGGGGGGGAAGCCGGGATGGCTCAGTGGGTTGGGCGCTCACTTTGCAGCACCGGGGACCGAGGATCGAGTCCCAGCCCCGGCCCATGCGGAACCATATGCTGAACTGGGAGCTCTCCCAGTTCAGTTCTCTCTCTGTCTCTGTCTCTGTCTCTGTATCTCTCTTTGTCAAAAATAAAAATAAATAAATAAAAATATAAACTGGGTGGGGTGTGCCCCCAGTTCAGTTCTTGCCAGGGCCTATGTGAGAGGCTCCCAGCCCAGTTCCTGCCCTGTGCAGCCCCGCACCCACCTGTAAAGTGAACTACCATATATATATATATATATATATATATATAAAATTTAAAAAAACTGATTACATACAACTATAGAGACTGCTCTGGCCCCTCCCCCTTCTGTCTCAGTCTGTCAAAAAATAAAATAAAATAAAATAAAAATAAATCTTAAAAAAAAATAAAGAAGAATCTACAGGACTGGACTGATGGGATTGTGGGATGAGTAAAAGGGAAGAAGAGGGTTCCTGGTGTCCTCCAGATTTCTCTGTGGGCTCTAAGTCAGCAATGCCCTTTATTAAGAAGAAACTCAGCAAAACAATGGGTGTGAAAAAGGTGCAAACACTTAGAATATGGAAGGCACACAATTTCCATTTCAACCCACAAGATAACCTATGTCATTTACTTAGCACCTAAAAAATGAGTCATTTATTACTTTCTAAAGCCACACAAAGAAGTGTCACTCCTCAGAGGAAATACTAATTAATGTTATCTACTTGTGGTTACACTGTATCATGTGCTTTAGAAAGAAGGTCTAGAAAAAATTATTCTAAAACCAAGTCCTATAATTATTTTTCTAAGTGTGTAAAAAAGTGCACAGTTTATTATCAGGTCTATCAAAAAGGGCTGCACAGTTAATCAGTTACATGCTTAAAATTAGGCTTCTTTTAAAACCTAGAAGTCAAAGAAATACATTCATTTTTAATTGCAGCTTTAAGACTATGTTTTAAATTAACATCATGAAAATGTTATTAGGACAAAAATCATCTGCATTGCCCTTAAAAGACCTTGTTCTCAATACAGCGCATCAAGTGTATTGTCTCTAATAAGACTTCATCCTTACTTGGCTTTTACTTTTTATCTAAAATCTTTAATTTCTCTTTACATATTTTTCCAGCTTCCATGTGCCTCTGGAAGCTAATTCTCTGAGAAATTAAACCACTAAGACTTGCCTGCCTTTCCCTTGGGTCACACTGATTGCTTGGCACAGGCAGGAAGAGACGATCCAGGCCAGACTTCTTGGTGCCCCGTGTTACGCCATTTACCTCAGTAAAAAATTATTCTGCGAAGCTATGAATGGCAGACAGGAGCCCCTAAAATGTGTTAGAGGACCAGTAAAATACCCTTAAAGAAGAAAAGAACCTATTGGAGAAAGAGAAAACAGGCTCAAGCCTGTAAAGGATCTCTCTCAGCCTTCATCTCTCTTGCTTGAAGTGTTTCTATCACATTCACTTCCTGTAACTGATTAAAGGTTCCCTTCCCTTCTTTTCCCTTCCTTCACTTCTGCCCTTACCTGGTCTTTCTCCCTGTCTCTTCCTTTCCTCCATAGTCATTCGCTGGTTGCTGACTACTAGTACGTACTGTGCTAGCTTTAGGGACGCCAGCAAAAATAGGACACAGTTCCCACCTCAAGAAAATCAAGTTTAGTAAGGAACTTAAGTTTTAGTCAAGGAAAGGCATGCCTTTTTACACATTTTTTGGCCCCAAAGCATCAGGGCTGTTTAGTCTGACCAGGAAAATACGAATCTTTTAGCTTTGAAATCTTAATATAATGGGAGATTGGCATCTTAAAAAGAAATTCCCTCTTGGACTGGTCTTTTTCACAAAGGAATAAAGGCAAAGAAAATGTGCTTTAGCAGTAGAGAATGTCTTTCCAAGGCTGAAAGTGATTTTTAATGTTACTTTTATTGATACTGCTGCATATAATAAACATTTCAGAGTGCCATCCTAAAACCCCAGGCTCAGCGGTATTTCGCTTTAAAATTCTAGTTATTTCCCTCCCCACCACCCCACGATTTTTGCTCATTCTAATACTACATCAAATAACAGATCACAGGGACAAGCAAGCATGCTTTTTTTCTAATGGGCACTGCAATGTTCCTGCACTATGATTGCCTTCTTTATCCCTCTGCTAGCTCTTAAAGTTGAAAGATCTGGGTTTTTCCTGCATGGGGCAGGGATTTCCGGGAGATTCACATCCCACTGGGGTCTGGGGTCTGTAACTGCTGTTTTCTTAATGCAGAGACCACTCCGTTGCTTGGAAGAGGCAAGGCTAATGTTCTATGTAATGAAATGGATAAGTGACCATCAGCCATGAACCGTAGAGTCCTCCCTCAGGGCTCTGTGGTGTAGAAAGTGCCCTGATGCGGTTGGAGAATGGGGCACTCCATGACATGCTTTGTGCTCCCTGGCAGGGTGTCTTCCAATGACATTGTCGAATGAAATGGGACCACAGTCGTGCAGATGAAGCAAATTTTTGCTTAGTGACCTACTGTAACATGTAATCAGAGCTTTCCTTTAATGGACTGAAAATCCAAACCAATTAGAAAACTGTCTGACCCAAACCATAGTTCAGTTCAGACTATGAGAGGCTACTGTCTTTAATGTACTTCACCTCTCCCCGGAAACAAGCCCTGCTGCTTTCGGAAAGGTTACAATTATGCCCATGCAGCAAAACTACAAACTGCCTGCCTTAAAAGGAGCAGAAATCAAACTGATATCCTGAGTCCTTCCCCTTAGCAAGATGAAACCACAGACGTTGGGGAAGCACGGCTGCTCTATTTTCAAGCAAGAGATCTGAGGATGTAGAGAAAAAGGGAACTTAAATAAATTGGTATTTATTAAAATAACAATGAGAGAATTTTCAGGTGCTTTTCATAGCTTATTCAGGAGGATCACACAAATCCCTGTAGGTCCATGCCCAGAGATAACAAAGACTCTATTTCCCAACAAGGGATGCATGGATGTAATTTTCTAGGTCCATGAATTCACAGCTCGAAAGTCAAACTGAAGGTGCAGCGTGCATGAACAGCAGGGATAGGAACTCCATGGTCCTTTCTTCAAATACATGATAATAATAGAAAGGAAAGAATTTTGAAAAAATTAGAGGTAGACCAAATTAACCAAAATATTGCTTGCATCAGCTGAATCATCTGTCACCCTATTTGGTTATGTGAAAGTCCCGAGCAGATTTACAAGACTGGAAAAGCTGATCTCAAATCATATGTGGAAGTAAAACATGCAACCTACCTAACCTAAACATGCAACCTTGTAACCTACCTAAGGCAGGTTACAAGACAGTGAACTTTCCCAGCTGTGGACATGAGAGGCAGCAGGGGCAGGTGTGCTAGCAGCAAACACTATTACCTGCCTACATAAGGCCTCACAGGGGCTTCTTAACTTGATGAGTTAGTTACTAATTGACTGCCTCGCTTCTTAAAATCTATCTTTCTTTGCCAGGCTTTGTGATAAACAGGAGCAGGACACTATAAGCAGATCTCCTTTGCTAGCTGGATCATATAAGGCTTTTGCCAATAGAGGGCACTAGATAGACTGCAAGGCCAGAAGAGGAGGCAGGGGTTTCTCTGCTTGCTGCTGGTGTGATGTTCCCACTTGGCAGTCAGTGGATTTGGCGTGCATGGTCAATTATTATCAGTCTCCACTTACGCCCTCCAGCAACGTTCTCCAGTACCAGTGGGCCACATGGATCCTCTCCTCAGAGGTTCTGAATCTCAGCCTGCCAGGGAGGGAGGAACTTCCTCTAAGTTTCTAAGTTTCTTCATTGCTCATTTTCTCTCAGCCTAGAAATAAGTGATACTTTCTGTAGTTACAAATTTTTTACTTCTTGGAGTTAGTCCTCTTTCATCCCTTTTAGTTGTTAGCTACTTTTTTCAAGTTAACAGTTCTTCAGATTAAATTTTCCTTCTTTAATTACTGATGTAGTTTCTACCTCTATGTGGTCTCCATGGAGATAGGATCTCCATAGGGTCTGGTACTTGCCTTCGCAGATCCATTAATGCACAGCATATGGAGAATTTAAGTGCGCTTTATCATTGGAAAGACTTAGTTTAAAGCCTGGTTCCACCATTTACTAGCTTTGTAATCAAGAACAACATATAAATAACAGTTCTATTTAAAAGAGATTATTCATTCATTTATTCATTCAATTTTCAATACATATGTTTATTGAGATTTTACTATATGCTAGGTACTATTGTAAACATTAGGAATACTGACAAAAATCCCAAGGAGCTTATATTCTGGTAAGAAATGACTGACAATAAATAAGGTAATATATGAAATACATAGTGTGTTATATGATAAATACATGATATGAGAGGAAAAAACAAACACTAGGCAGGAAAGGGGGAGAGGAAGTATAGGGAAGTTGAAAGTTTAAATAGAATAATTGGGGAAGTACACTTTTTCTTTTCACCAAAGACCTGGCTGTAGCTGAAACAACCAGAGACAAAACACTGAAGACGTCTCGTTGGACCTGAGCAAAGCAAAGCAAGTAAAGCCCAGCAGAGTGGAGCAGACCAGCACAAAGCAGAGCTGTCTAGCCAGGTAGGGGCGTCACCCCAGGGCCACCTCACAGCCACACTCTTCATACCTGAGAGGTAACCCGCTTCATACCTGTCCCACAGCCAGGACATTCTCACAACTGTGCTGTATGACAACTGAGTTGTTTGCACTGAATCACGTTTCCTTCTTCACTTAACCCCATCAGGGATTCCTGTTGGTGTTGACTTGGCGCCAACAACCACTGGTTGACAGAACTAAAACACAACCAACACTATAGCATTTATCACTTTTTCCTCCATTTCATCCACTTGCCAAGTGTATTCCCAATTTGATTTTTCTTCCATTATTTTCTATTTTTAATCCCTTCCATGTGTATATACCTCCACATTATTATTGTTTTACTGGGTATTGAGCTTGATAAAAATATCAGTCTTTGTGATATTTTTCACTTAAGAAGACGTTTGTAAGACTCATGCATTCATTTTCATTGCTTTATAAAGTTGCCTTGTGTAAATGTATCATATATTTACAATTGTACTGGCCATCTTGTTTCTCATTTTTTCCTGATGCACAGTGTAAAAAGTTAATGAGAGTGTCAATCGATGGTTGTTGGTGGCAATTCAACACCAACAAGAGATCCCAATTTGGGGTGTATTGAACAGGGAAACTATTCAGTGCCAACAGCTCAATTTTTAAAAATTGAGTGATTGAAGAAAACATCTTTGTGAATATAGTATTTGAGTCAGTTCTCAAAGGAGATGAGATCATTAACCACGAGGATAGCTAGGGGAAAGGTATTCCCTGTTAGAAACTGTTCCCCAAAGTCTTACTTCACGAGTTCATGGACCAGTATGGCTGGAGCAGAGTGAGTGAATAAAAGAATTCTGGGAAATGAGGTCAAAAAGGTAGCGGGGAGCGAGACTGTGAAACAGAAAGCGTTTAACACAGTGCCTGACACATGCTCCCTAAATGGTTGCTATAGCAGCTACCTCTGCGGTGGTGAGCTCATAATGGATAGAGAAACCCTTGGACCAGGAATCACATCCTATTCACTTTTGAATGTCTAGTACCTATGATAGTGCCCAACACAAAGGAAGTGCTGAGTAAATGATGAACAAATTATTTTCTGTAATTACACACATGGGACTGTGATGTGAGGTCAGAACATGAAGTTATTAATTTATAACATGTGATACACCTCTGTAATGCACTAATTGTGTCAGTTGGCTACCCAGGGCACTTCCTACCAGATATCAGGGTAGCCTAATTAATCAAGAGAAAACTGCTTAATAAGCGTGGAGTAAGGTCAAAGAAAGCAGGCTTGTCTTAGGGACGTTACTTGCAGTCCTGTCTTCCTCGCCTTGACAATCTCACCTATCAGAAGACATGCTAGGCTAGTAGACTGAATCAAAGCAGGAAGTGAAATAACCACACAAGTGCAGACCTCGTTGGTTGCCTCTCCAAGACATCCCGTCTCTCCATCCCAGTTATTATTCCCTATTCCATCGTTCTTGGCTAACAGGCACCCATGAGCTAGCTGCTCAAGGAAAACTGGGCCACATCCCAGTTCCAGAGAGTGGATCACAACTGATCGAGCCCAATTGCAGGGATGCCACTCTTCTTAAGGAGATTACTTAGGCCGACGCCTCTGCCTCAGTTTTGACTAAGGAGACAGGAGGAGAGCACTAGCGGGGGAGTTTCTGGAGAAGCTTTTTTTCATCTTAAAACATCTGCATGAGGAGAGAAGCCTGCTATTGGGCTTCTTAGACAGCTGTGTGCAGAGGTAATGCCTGGAGGGGGTACAGCTCTCCTGCTCTTGCATCCATGTGCAGACAAGCCTACATGTCCAGATTCCATATGCTGAGCGGATTCTGGCTCAAGAGGGTGACGTCAAAGGCTCCTGAGCTCACCTCCTCACACCAAATCCACACACCAAATCTCCGGGTACTCACAGAACAAGTACCTCTGGAGAAACAAAACTAAACTAAAAACCAGACTGCTGACACCTGGGCTCCTTCAAATTGGGTGGAGAGAAGGCCCACATGGAAATGGCAGGGGAGACAGGGACACAATCTCGCCACAAACCCCACCCCTCACAGGGCACACAGTCTGGAGGAAACAAACCCAGAGCTGCTCCTTAAAAAGCAAAGTGTTTGAACCCCACGTGGGGTACCCCAATTTTTAAGGCCTGCACCTATGGGACAAGACCCCCAAATGTCTACCTTTGAAAAACAACGGCTAGGCCCACAGACTGCAGCGACGTGAGCACAGGCAGCAGCGCAAGGACTTACCAGCTGGCCGTCGCTGGTTCATGGGCGTCCTGAGGGGCAGGCATCCGGTCTGACACGCATGTGGGGACTGCTGAACGCTCTCTGGGGTGGAGATTGGTGAGCACCATCTTCACGCTCTCTCCGCACCGTGCTCTTTCCAGGGATGCCTTTTGTTTGTTTTTGTTTTTTTAGTATAGGTTTTCTGCCCCAATGCAGAACACCAGTATCCCCTGGATGGGAGCTACGACCTGTGTCTGCTGCTCACACAAACGACACCTCTCCATGGCCTGACTCTGGTGGCCAGTGGGGCTTTCTCGTGATTGCCGGAGAACCGTAACCAGCACAGAAAGAGTTCTTAAATGGCCACAGCCAGCAGCTGCAGACACTGGAGGTCAGTCTTTCGGAGAAAAAGGCCTAATAGCATCTAATCATGGCTGCAGCCAGAGAGGCAGGCTTCGAATTATCTGATTAAAACCATCTGGGATCTGAAAATCCCTTCAAGAGCCCTCAGAGCTCAGGTGCTTTCCTTGCTTTCTGCTTTACCCCTGCTGGAGTATCTTCATGGGGTGCTATCCTCATGCATGCTGCCCCTGCCCAACCCCAGTGTTCCTACCTCCCTGAAAGAGCTTTTCCACGCTCCTAGCATGTGGGTCTTTGTGGCTGCTGCCCAGGGGCACCCATTGATTGCCTGTCTCTGGTGGCCAAAGGACTTCTTTTCCTGAGTCTTACAGGATTATAACTTTCAGAGAGAGAGTTCTCAGCAGGCTACCATCCCCTGGACACAAACAACCGAATGAGAGATACCTGCAGTCTTTCTGTCAAAGAAGCCTGTTTACTTGTCCTGGCCCTTCAGCCTAAAGCAAGCTTCATGTTTGGTACACATCTAGAGGCCTAGAGATTTCAGATTGTAATATAAAGCTATAGTGATCAAAACAGCATGGTATTAGCATAAAAATCAAACATAGATCAATAGAATAGGACAGAGCCCAGAAATAAACCCATGCCCATATGGCCAATTAATTTATGACCAAAAAAAAAACAAACAAAATAAACTAAGAATATACAATGGGGAAAGGACAGTCTCTTCAATAAATGGTGTTGGGAAAACTGGATAGCCTCATACAAACGAATGAAACTAGACCCTTATCTTATGCCAGACACAAAATTAACATAAAATAGATTAAAGAGGGGATGCCAGGATGGCTTAGTGGTTTGAGCACTGGCCTTGCAGCCCTGGGGTCTGAGGATCAAGTCCCGGCCCCGGCCTGTGCAGACCCATGTGCTGAATTGGGACGTGCCTCCTATGTGGGAGGCCCCGGCCCAGTTCCTGCCCTGTGCAGCACCAAACCCACCTGTGCGAAATGAAACTATATCGAAAACTAATGACATACAACTGTGGAGACTGCCCTGGGCCCTCCCCTTCTCTGTCTCTCTCTGTCAAAACAATAAAATAAGTCTTAGAAAAAAATAGATTAAAGAGTTGAATGTAAGATCTGACACCATAAAATTCCTGGAAGAAAATAGGGGCGGTAAGCTCCCCGAGAAGGGTTTTGGCAATGATTTCTTTTTTTCTGGATTTGACACCAAAAGCAAAGGCAACAACAGTAAATATCAACAAGTGAAAATATATCAAACTAAAGAGCTTCTGCACAGCAAAGAAAACCAACAAAATGAAAAGACAACCTAATGAATGGGAGAAAATATTTAGAAATCATTTATCTAAGGAATTAATATCCAAAATATATAAAGAATTCATAACTCAATCACACACACACACACACACACAAAATCTATTTAAAAAATGGGCAGAGGGTCTGAATAGACGTTTTTTCAAAGAAGACATACAGATGGCCAACAAGTACATGAAAACACACTCAACATCACTAATCAGGGAAGTACAAATCAAAACTTTAGGAGCTGTCCATTCTAAACTAAAAGGCGTTCCCGATGGGCATGAATCACTAAACACTTTAAAATTTCATATTATTCACTGTCAATTACCCTCCATGTTTCATGCCTGTATTATTCATGTTTTACAAGCTAGTTTTACACCCAAGATGAATACAGAATTGTTTTTATACTTTTAGGTCCACATTCTCCTTTGTTGTTTCCTTAAAGATATTGAAAGAATAGTTAAAAATGGAAATGAAGGTTTCTCGTATGACAAACCAAGTCAAAATCAATAGAACAATTAAGAAACAGAAAAAAAGAATAATAACAACCAAAATAAAAAGTGACAATACCAAAGCTGGCAAGGATGCGGAGAAACTGGATGCTTCATACATTGCCAGTGGACGTGTAAAATGGCATGGCCGCCCTGGAAGACCGTTTGGCAGTTTGTTATAAAAACTAAACATCCAAGTACTATATGACCCACCAATTGCACTCTTGGGCAATTGTCTCAGGGAAAGAAAAATTATGTTTCCTTGTAAGCAAAACTATGAAAACCTGTACATGAATGTTCATAACACCTCATTAAGTGATAACTAAAAACTATAATAGACACAACCCAGATGTCTTTCAATGGATGAAGGTGTGACCAAACTCTGGTACATCTATGCCATGGAACACTACTTAGCAATAAAAAAGAATGAATTATTGATACATACACCCTCAATGAATCTCTAGGGAACTATACTGAGTTCTTTAAAAGCCAGAAGGTTGCATACTATATGATTCCATTTATATAAGATTTTTGAGAAGACAAAGCTTAGAAATGAAGAACATTTTAGTGGTTCATCGATCTTGACTGTGGTGGTGAATACAAGAACCTACACATGTAATAAAATTGTATAGAACTAAATATACACAAATATAAACACATAAGTACAAGTAAAAATGGGAGAACATTCGTTTAAAAAAATATATCCAATGTGCTGCGAATAGCAAAACAGAAAAATGGAAAGAGCCTGGGTCTTTGTTCATATGATTGAGATGTTAATTAATCGACCTTGGCAATGTCCTAACTCTAGAACTCTCACTGTTAGATGAGATGATAAATTTGCTTATAGTTTAAAACAGTTTTGTTTGGATCTTATATTCATTTGCTAGGGCTGTCATGATAATAGGCCACAGACTGGGTGGCTTAAAAAACTGGAGGCTCTATTTTCCAGATCAAGATCCAGGCAGGTTTGGGTTCTCCAGTTCTCTCCCCTTAGTTTGTAAATGGCCACCTGTTGCTGTGTCCTCCGCACAAGGCCTTTCTTCTGTGAGTGCATCCCTGATGTCTCTTCCTCTTCTTGTAATGACATCAGTCAAATTGAATTAAGACCTCATCCTTCTGGCCTTGTTTTACTTCAATGACCACTTTAAAGTCTCTATCTCCAAATACAGTCACATTTGGGATTAGAGCTTCAATATATGAATTGGGGAGCAGGTACAGTTCAGTTTATAACAGATGTCCTCTTAGGGGTAATACATCATCTCTGAAGTCATTGTGACAATTTCAAGGTATTAATGCAAACTTAGTGTCACAACATTTTCTGGTAGTAATCATAGGTTACCCATCAAATTTTTGATTTATGTAATATAATCAAATGGTTAAACTAGATGAGCTTTAGAGACTCTTCCAATTCTGAGATTACATAAGTACATTTGTTTATGGCTAATGTTTTAAAAATTATAAATATTAATCTGATAGGTCAGTTACATTAATTTCAGCTTTAAGAGACAGAAATGTCTTTAAAAATGCCGTTAAAAGTGCCTTAAACTATATCACATAAAAAGAAATCCAGAGGTAAAGGAGTTCCAGAAATAGTTAATAAAGTTGCTTAACAAGTCATCAGGGCCAAGATTCTTTCAATCTTTCCAGCCTGCCAGCTGTCAGCATGTCAGCAGTTTCCGCATGGTCACAAAATGACTGCAGCAGCTCCAGGTATCACATTACTACACAGCACCTCCACACACCAGACAAAGGGCAAGGGAAATATCTTTGCTTCCTTCCTGTTTTTAAGAACGAAGAAAGCATTCCATAAAGTTTTCCCCATTAAGCTTCTCATTGGTTAGAGTTTTGTCATATACTTACAATAATTGTTTTAAGATATCAGATTTAACCTCACTTCTCGTTGGAACGTACTAACCAAATCAATCAAAGACAAAGGCAGAACGGCCTAAACCAACTTCAAATTTTCCTTGGGTTGATGAGGAGTCAGCCTACCCTAAAACAGATACCCCCTAGAGAAGAACTGACCAAATTAAGGTTCTGTTAGCATGGAAAAAGGAGAACAAGATCTGTCAGTTACAGATATACAAACCGCATTATCAAATTCCAAATCAAAGCTGACAGTACAAATAAGTATTTGGTATCAAGATTGCCCTAGAAATCTGAAAGACCACAGAGTTGGTGAATACAGTTGTTTCTATTCTCATGTTCCCTGAAAATATAGAAAGATGTTGATGAAATTTTGAACTATTTTCAGTATCTCAACAACCCTAGGAGAAAAGTTTGCACAAATTAGCTAGAATGTTAAATTTTTTTTTAAACTGACTAAAATTCTATCAAGTCAGTATGATAAGGATTGTTCTCTCACACTAATCAGGAGCCTATATTGGCTGTTAAATATATATCAAATTAAAAGTTTTAAATTAATTACTAAATACATTAATATATTTGAAAGATAGACTTTTAAAACAAGGAAACTTTAATTTTTAAAGGATCATTGGTGAAGAAAAACATGAAAAATCATTGATGCTCAAACCATTCTCTTCCTCAAAGAAATGTAAATGATTTCAGATATTCATGACTCAGGAGTACTCTCCTAAGGAGACAAGAAGTAACTAGAATTCACAGACATTAAATCATTCAATCTTAGTCTACTCTTTGTCTGGGCAGTTATCCTTCATACTGACCACATGCTCAGAAATCACTATCTTTCTATGTCATTAACTCATGACACCATCAGAGCTTCTTGAATAAGTGCATTAATTAATCTAGGGGAGACGTAATAAGCAGTCCTGTTAATTTTTTTTTCTTATGGAAAAAGAACCAATCTATATTGAGCATTTAAATTAAATTCTATTATTAGCAAAATATACTTATAGACACTTGCATTTTATACCCTGCAATTACCATTTACACATAATAATTTAATTGTTTAATAAATAATTACCAAAGAGAGTAATCATTAATGAAAATGGAGAACATATTCATTCAAGTCCTTCTAGCTTTATTTTTTAATAGGGACAACTATACTTAGCATTAATCAAAGCCAGAGAATGATAATGAGAGATGGTTGCATGGCTCTTGAATATTAGATGACCACAGGAAATAGCTAGTTCTAGAAGTACCGTACTTTCCGGCGTATAAGACGACCGGGCATATAAGATGACCCCCTAATTTTACAGTTAAAACATAGGTTTAGGCATATATTCACTGTATAAGACTACCCCCCACTTCCGAGGCTGTAGTCTTATACAGCGAATATACCGTAGGCCTAAACCTATGTTTTAACTGTAAAATTAGGGGGTCGTCTTATATGCCCGGTCGTCTTATATGCCAGAAAATACGGAGGGTTTGGGGAGAAGAATAAATCATAGCATAAATTGTCAGGTGCTCTGAGTACATGTTCTGATGCTAATGTAATTGGAAAGGACAAAAACAATTGGCTAGAAAGAGAATGCACTGAGATTGCATAAACACTCCCATCCTCGACTTTATTAGGCTAGCACCTAATCCTGCTTGGCAGCTAAAAGATGCAATTAGCCTACTTAAGAATCATTTTACAGAGCAGACATTGATCTCAGAGACTGTTGGAAGATGTCCTGGAAAGAAATTGTATTTTTCTTTTCTCTTCTTTTTTTTTTTTTAAGTAAATAACTATGGTTTGCATTCATACACTTGAGAAGTGGGCATTCAGAAACGAATATATCTGAAGCCCCATGTCAGAGAGAAGGGCCACTATCCAAAGGAACTTTTTGGTTTCCAAGAACAAAGATCCAAATTAACTCAAGTAATTCATAGTATCAGGAAAATACAAGTGGGATAAAGGAAAGGAGACAGAATGTCACAGATATACAGAAAGAGGAGCCAGAGGAGGGTCAAGTTTCAAGGCTCAGGAAGAATAAACTGAAGAGCACATCTTAATTTGAGATTTCTCTGGAGTCCTCTGCAGTGGTACATCTTTGCTGTAGTGCTCCACAATCTACAAGGCAACAGCTTACTCCATATCTCTTCTCTTTTTTCTCTTCTGATGAATTGGCTTCTTCACCCTCTCATCTGTGATTCTTTTCTCCTTGAAGTGTCTGCTCATTCATAACTACAGCTCATGTGTAGTTATCCTCACTCATGACCATCTCGACCTCACTCCATTTCACTCTTTATTCCCTTGGAATAGCCCATTTGAAAAGCCCAAGAGAGACCATCTTATTGGCTCAGATTATCTTTTCATGTCCAAGTATTAACTAGCTTACACATCGACTGCCATTGGGACAGGTGCCCATTCCAGTTTTACCATTTTATTTATGTTCAAGGGAGGTAACTATACATGGTACCAAAAATGGCTGCCCAAGACTCTTTTTTCAAAAAGGCCTGAAGTTAAGGCACATCTCTCAGGAGCATTTGAAGGCAATGTGACTAGCATCCCTAATAAATAAATAAATAAATAAATAAATAAATAAATAAATCTAAATCAAGAGAACCCAGTCAAAAGACATGCCCATAGGTAGTTACGTTGTCTGGTTTGCAGACCTTGAGTGAGTCCATAAATTAGACAATCATTGCAGACTTACTTTGTATAATGCAATCATAGTCTATACTTCTTCCCATTTAAAAGTACATATTAACAATTATGAGAGATACTTTTCAAGTGCACAACTTTGATAGAGATCCATAGGAATCTACCATCTTCACTGAACCCCATGAAATAAATTCCCTTTAGAATATGAATCATGCCTATCCACTCCATTGGTAATAAATTCCATGGGAGACATTTCAAAATAAAGGGCAGTTATTTTTGTATTGTTTGTAATGAAGCCTACTCAACCCTGAGGAACATTGTGAGGATAACTGTCAGATTTTGTAAAACGCCTCTGGCTTTTGAAGAAAAGGTACTATATATGATAATAAAAGAAAGAGCAATAATATTCTAACACAACCATGACACTAAGGTCATCTTTATGTTAAAAAAAGGGGGGTGGGTGGAGGGTAGTTCATCTTTAGGCCCTATGGGGATTACTGAATTCAATTTGTTCTGAGAATGCTGAGGCTGATAAAAAAAAAGAAAAAAAAAGTGCTCGTTATAAAAGAGCTTTCTTCTGTTCCTGTTCTGTTCAATATGTATTGTTCTTAACTTTTGTTTATATTCAAGAGTTAGCCATTAGTTATAAGTGAAAAAACCGGTACTAATTGGAATCTGAACCCTATAAAATTTTTACATAGCTGGCATAGGACAAACTTTTAAAAAATAAGTTGTCAGGAACTTTGCAAATGTGCTTACCTTGATGCACTCAGGTGCTCATGCAGTTATATATACAGGAGAGAAAGAGGAAGGATGTGGGGAGAAAGAAGATGAAAGGAAGAGAGAAAGGAAGAGAGGGGAGGAGAGAGAGAGAGAAATGGAGTGATATTTTAAAAATAATACTCTATTCATAGCTATATACGGATTGTGCTTGTACTGCTTTACAGAACACCACTGTCTCATTATTTAATTTGGCTCATACTAGAACCCTTGGAACTAGGTGAGGTGAAGAGGCTTGTCTAGTTTTCTCTCTTGGGGCCTAATAAGATTCAAAGCCACCAGTCTTTCCAGAGGACAGCAGAGCCAGGGTGGGGAAGCAGGTGAGTCAACCATTTGCTGCTGGAGACAAAGGGAGCGCCCCCCAGAAGCCTGGGAAGCCCCTGAACGTGGACACCCGTGTTCTCCATCTCCAATTGCTTTCCTTTAACCTGGCCAACACCTAGGTTAAGGTGAGGAGGAGGATGCATCATGACGAAGTGAGACTTGAAGGGGGTGGGTCATTTGGATCATTCCTTTCTAAGCAAATTTCAGGATCTGGCAGACCCAGAGATAGTAAAGCAAGCTACAGAGCTAAAAGTAAGGCAAGAGTGAGGGGGTCTGGGATTCACGGAGGCACTCCTGTGGTCAGTTCTCTATGATTTTAACTATGACTCACATATTTGATGTGCAACTAATTTTCCATAAACAAAAAAGCTGTTTTGATCTCATGTCAACTCAGAACTGAGTAGATGTTTCCAGAGCTGCCTCTGCAATACTCGCAGCAATGCTTGCCTCTTAGGGAATGGCCACCCTCCTCCGGCTTTTTTAGAATTCTTACTTGTCACAAAATCCAGTCTTTCTTAAGTGTGGCAGCCTAGCAACTTTCTCCCTATAGAAAGCTTCACCTTGTCATTCTGCCATTTCTAAATCTAATTTAGAATTGCTTTTCTAGTTTCTACAGCTCTTCCTTGGTATGCGCCTCCCTCCCTTTCCAAATTCATTTCTCCTCATCTCCCATCAATCTGTCATCTTCAACTCCTCCCCCTCACTCCACTTCTAGGCTTTTCAAGTAGTTACTGTTTGAATGAAAAGATTGAAAAATATCATTTATCACTTTTGAGAAGTCTCACAGGAACATATTGCAAAGCTTCCCTCACACTCGAAGAGAGAGGAAGAGAAAGTGTGACACCTAAAAATGAATCTCTGAAGAGGGAGCATCCCTAAAATAGAGCAAACTAACAAAGTGATGCTGTTTTGCTTCCTCACAAGACAAAAGAAGCTCACAAAGAAACTTTCCCTTTGTAGCTGAGCTCTTACAAGAGCACTCAATTCTGGAGAAATGCCACAAATTGCTAATTCCCTTTAAAAAAATTAAATCCATGCTGTTCTAAGCACTGCAACAAGTCATAGAAGGAAAGGCTGCAAGGATAAAGCCCTGGTCTATGTGACACCATTGAGAAAATTTGGCAGTTCCAACATCTGTTCTAACCAGGTACATTTCACCAAAACCACTATCTCCATTCACATACCTTCCTGCCATGCATGGGCTTAACAAGTGGATGAATTCCTGATGGCACAAGAGCCACTTCCTCAGCAAACACTGCTTTTCCCTTTAGGCAACAAAACAGATAACAGTAAATGGGTGTACAGTGACATGAATTGGGGATCTTGGCTAAACACTCAGCATTTTTCCTCCTGGCAGAAACATCAAACTGTGGCGTCTTAATTCTGTCTTGTTCATATTTTGTGAATGACAGACAACAGGCAATAAAAAGTAAGAAAAAAGAGAGGGAGATGCCTATAGTGTCCCTTCCCACTAACCCCCAGAAAATGTTCAAGTGTTTTGTTTGAACCCTGTGGCTGATTGGAGATGAAACTGCAAGATCTGAAAAAGCATGCCTGCTACCATGTTAGGATCTTTACCGATTAACACGGAGGATCTTTTGTCTTCCACATGCAATAAAAATTAACTCTCAGTAAAGGAAGGTAGTATAAACTGGGACATGCAGGTTACTATTCCAGTCACGTGGATAGACATTTTCTGCTAGCAGGCTTCCACTTCATTCTGCAACAGGAAGGAAAGGAGGTGAAACTGCTAGAAGAAGGAGAAAGAGAAGAAGAAAGCTGCTGCCAGTGGAAAGAATTTCACTTAGGCTGCGGTCTCCACTTACAGACAGTGTAACGTAGACTATGAAGTAAACGGTGTTCACATGTCACAGTAGAAGTCTCTCTGCCCTTCTGTGGGACTCTACTTGGTCTTCTTTACTCATGATCTTTTTTTTTTTTATAAATACTATCATTTTCCAGTTTTGCTTTTTGCTCTAAGTGGGCATTAGATTCAGATTTCTAAGGGTGTTGGGTTGTGAGCATAGAAAAGCATTTATCTCTATTTTTGTGTATGACATTTAATGTTGAATAAAGTTTGTGTGTGTGTGTGTGTGTGTGTGTGTGTGTGTGTGAGATCTTTGAATAAGGCTTGAAGAATATTCTTCTAGCGAAGAATCCTTTTCCGTAGTTTTGGGTATCTCTGATGTGATAATAGAAGGTAATCCATTGCTATTTTCATTAAAATTTATTCAGTCTTGGCATGTCCCTTTTTGTAATATGTCAATATTCTTGTATTACTATCAAAACCAATTTAAAACATTTATTTCTTAAATGGTTGCATGCGATTCACATTGCGTGTTCTCTGTGGCTATAGAGTCCTCCCTCTGTATCCATAATGGACTTATCTCAGGAACCCCCTCAGATATCAAAATCTGAGGACGCTCAAGTCCCTTATATAAAATGGTGTAATATTTGCATATAAACTACACACATCCTGCCCTACACTTTAAATCATCTCCAGATTGCTTTTAATACTGAATACCATATAAATTCTATGTTAACAGTTGCCATACTCTCTTGTTTAGGAATTAGTGACAAGAAAAAGTCATATATGCTCAGTACAGATGCGCCCATGGATGGCCTAATCACCTAGTATATACATCAGCAATAACATGTTTTCCAAATAGTTTCGCTTTATAGTTGGTTGAGTCTGTGGGTGCAGACCCATGGATATGGAGGGCTGAAGGCGTGCTCTGTCCTTGACCTCTCCAACACATTTTACTCTCTTGCCAACTGCTGTGCTGAATCACATTTGGCTTTTCAGTCAGTACATTTCCTCCAATTCTACATTCGCATTTGCTTTCTTCCATCTCTCATTTCCCTGCGAATGCTCTGAAGGGTAAAGGAGAACAGAATATGCCACCCAAAATGTGACACTTTGGCAGGTGGATTATTTTAAACTGAAGGCAATCAAGACCCAGCAGACTCAGAAAACAAAAACAAAAACTGCTACCTCTCACATAACTGCCTAAGAGAATTTATATGGGGGTCTGGCTCAGAAAAAGAGCTATTAGGAGACATTACTTTTTTTTTTTTCTTTTAATCTGAAAGATTTACCTACAGGGCAGGGCAAATATCTGACAAACATCTGATCTTCTCGCTGTCCTGTGAATTGTTTTCCTCCCCTTCGAAGCCCCAGGCCCCTAACCTATTCCTTAGCTCAGGACAACATCTGAACTTGTTGCCTAACTGCTTCTGGTCTCATGTTTTTAATGGGACTCCTGTACATATGAAGTTATATTTGCTTTTCTCCTGTTAATCTGTCTTCTTTTAATTCAGAGCAGCCTAATTTCAAAGAAGGGTAAAAGGAAAAATTTTTCCTCCCCAGTAAGGGGCTCAGAGTCCATTGTCATTTTCTTTTTTCGTCTAAAGGCTGGTAAAGCGACACTGAAATATTTGGGAAATGGCTAGTTCCATAAATATTAAGAGGTGGGTAATAATTGGAAACTGGTCCAAAAATCCTAATTCCTAGATTGTGGTCTATTTTTTGTGAAGCACACAAAATACGTGTGGAGATCCAAAATCCAAGTGCCCTTCATTATTTTTTGGAGATGCAATCAAATTGGGTCTCTCAGCTGTAAATTTATTGCAAAGTAATTTTATCCAATATGATCATCAATAGATAAACCTTACTTTTGAAAAATAAGCTTCATCAATTTCTGTAAATGCTACAAAAATAAAAGTCCAAAATCAAAACTAGTTTAATTTGGTTCATGAGTTATATCTCTCAATTTTCTTAATTAAAAAAAAAAGTAAAATCGGCATCTTGGCTCAATAGTATTTCTCTTTAAGCATGAAAATGACAAGGACGCCCCATTGTCTGAATCAGCGGCTCCAAAGACTGCTAAAAACCTGCTTTCGTATAGTTTCCTGGTGGGGATTTTTGTTTTGTTTAAGGTGAGATTTTGAAAGGTTGCCCCCTTTATGAAAAGAAGGGTGTGGTTGGAACATGTAAAGTCCGAGCCAACGCCTGGACCTGCGGGGAGAGGCGATGGAGCCGCAGGAGCCCAGGGATACTCTCCACGGTGTCAGTGGAGAGAGCGGGCGGAACCGGCTGGCAGGCAGCAGCAGGAGGGAAGCCGGCAGTCAGAAGGAACAGGCTGAGGGTGACCTCGGCTGGGAGAAAGGGGAAGAGTCCCTCCACAGGAGAGTTGTGCCTTTGTCCTTAATGCTCATAAAACTATCGTTGTCTTTCCTGAAAATGCAGAGGGCAGCGATTTCCAGACTTCAGTGAGCACACGAGTCAGGTCAACCGCTTACAATTTCAAATACCCACCTCCAGAATCTTGGGGCCAGGGCATCTTTATTGTAAATCATCAACACAGGTGATTTTGATGCAGCTGTGCCAGGAACTACACTTTAAAAGTCTCTGGCTGGGGCAGTATCTACGCCTGTAAAACACGAAGATGATGACAATTATGCAAGTGATAGGACTCCGTATTTCTACTTAGGGGTTGGCTTCTTTTTCACCCTTTTAAAAATCTTGCTTACACATTACATTGAATTGTTTAAGGGCTATTTCATTAAAACATTTCCAGTTTCTGATATTCTGACCTCTTGTCAGACAATGTGTCCCAATGTGGAGTGTTCTAAACGTGATTCTCATTTTAGAAACATGCCCTCTGCTGTTACAACAGTTACTTATATTTGTTATTGTTTCATTCTTAAAAAAATAAAATCCACATGAAAAGAGTTAGTTGCCCAGTTCCTGCTTCTCTCACCTATTCTGAAATAAAATAATCTTAGCTAAAACTGAGCCTAAGCTAAGCTGCCTACTAGCCACTGTTTGAAATACCTACACAGGACTTTGAAGGAATTAATAATTGTTCTCCAAAGGATGAGCTGTATATCCTGCCATTTCTTACAGTTTCTACCACTCTGGAATGCTGCCCCCTGGTGGTTCTTTATTGGTGTCTGTTCTGTCCGTTGCTTCATTGTGGGGCCCAGAGTGTGTCTGCCTGAAGATGAGTTTCACCACAGCACAAGGACATCATCTTGTCTCGCACACGTTTGTGATCAGATGGAGGATCTGAGTGGCATAGGATTCAATAACTGCTCTAGACAAGCGCAGTAAACCTAGAGAAAGAAAACGGGATTTGTCAGGAAGTTACTTTAGATGGACAACATTTCTTAACAGCTGTTCTTGGTAGGAGATGCAGACTTGAGCCGAGAAAGACAGTGCCATCGATGGCCTTCCAAAAAGTTCATATTCTGCAATTGTCTGAGGGTCAAGGTGAAAGTCACCTTTGAAAGAATCAGCTATAAATCTAATAAGTGGCAAAGAAACTTAAGATGGTTTTATGAAAAAATAAGTTCTTTCTAGACAGACTGCAAAAATGTGCTGACCTTAAATCACCAATTATAGGGTAATATTGGAGAATGCAAGAAGACTATTGAATTTTAGGACTGTTTTCAGAAATACAAATACAAAAGTATTTTTTTCAAAGCTTTGAAGTGAATCATCAGTAAATTATCACATAGTTTAGAGGTTTAAAAAAAACTGAGGGGAAGCTGAGATGGCTCAGTGGGTTAAGTGCTCACTTTGCAGCGCCGGGGACCGGGGATTGAATCCCCGCCCCAGCCCGTGCGGAACCATATGCTGAACTGGGAGCTCTCCCAGTTCAGTTCTCTCTCTGTCTCTGTATCTCTCTCTCTCTCTCTCTCTCTGTCAAAAATTTAAAAAAAAATTGAGCATAACTTGGGTATATATAACCATTAGAAATTCTGCTTCAGGGGGAAGCCAAGATGGCTCAGTAGGTTAAGTTTTCACTTTGCAGCCCCAGGGACCAAGGATCAAATCCTGGCCCTGGCCCATGTAAACCCAAATGCTGAACTGGGGCGTGCTTCCCATGCGGGAGGTCCCAACTCAATTCTCGCCCCCCCACCCCCACCCCCGGTTCAGCCCCTGGCTTGAGGGGGCATGCATCCCATGTGGGAGGCCCCCTACCCAGTTCCCGCCCTGCGTGGCCCCCGCCCACCTGTGGTGGAATGAAACTGTGGCAAAAACTGATGACATACAACTATGGAGACTGTTCTGGATCCTCCCTCTTCTCTCTGTCTCTGTCAAAAACAATAAAAATAAATAAATCTTAGGAAAACAAGAAATTCTGCTTCAGGAGTTCATTGGGTCATTGATCTTTCTGGAGTGTGCTTTTCATTGCTGGTGTCTCACACTGCATCTCCCTCGTTGGCAATGGTATAGCTGAGAAATTGGTGGTAGGGAAAAAATTACTTGAGACTAATAAGAGAGGTCAGACTGGGAGGAAATTAATATTTTTTCTCTTGGTGACCAGAGAATTTGATGTGCACACAACTTTGTACATTTCTTTTGGTTGCCATAGACACTGACCCACTGCTGATACTCCTTTACCTCCTCAAATTCTCTTCCTGAGCACAGGCAGCCTGTATAACCAGGTCAATGTCAACCCCTGTGTGCTGAGCACCAGCTAGAAAAAGTTGGATTGCATAAATGTCAAAGATGAAGCGGTTTGAAAGATGCAGTGAGGAGTTAAGAACGTGCCAATACACCCTCCCTGCCCCATGGTCTCTGGACTGTTGGAGAATGAGTAGTTTCTGGCACATCCTACAGGAGAATAGAACTTTTGAGGAAAAAAGGTTGAAGATGTATGGAAGTAAATTAGGTATCAGGATAATGGTAGACAAAGGCTAAGAAATGCTAGCAAATAAACCTCAAAATATCAGTAGCTAATTTTCCCACACCCAGGTTAACAGTCCATTGCAGAGAGTCTTCATTGACTATACCTCTTCCCCATGGAGTAGCACAGAAATCCAAGCTCCTTCCATCTTGTGGCTCTGTCAACCTCTACTCCCAGTGACAATCCTACCCTGTGGAAGGGGGCTGAATGTTGGGGAGCAGTTGGCCATCTCTGACACACCAAATGTTTGATATGGCACAATAGATACAACTGAGAGGGACCCAAGCCACAGAAGCATCAGAGAATTTTATGGGCACTGTTAACTTCCAATTAAAGGAATGGCATTTTCCTGGTGGTTTAGCATAACAAAGATGAGATGCATGATTACTTATCATTAAAGTTTTGGGATAAGACAGATGAAGAATTCAGAAATGATGAGGTTTAGGAGGCTTTGCTGAGTGTTCAAATGGGATATAATTGAGAGCTCATTCTGGTGTCTCCAAAGAAATTCTTTCTAGGTTATAAGGAAAGCATCAGCTGCTTTTGAGTTGTTTGTGTCCCACAGAAATTGGCTGTTTGCAGTAGCCTGAATACTTCAAGCTTTTGCTGGTAGAACCAGGAATGTCTAAACTCTGGATGACGGCTGTCCATAGTGTCTGCAATGATGGAAATGTTCTATATCTATGCTGCCCAATGCAGTTGCCACTAGTCATGTGTGACCATTGAGCACTTGAAACCAGGTGAATGTGACGACAGACCCGAATCTTTTTACTTTATATTTTATTCTGGGAAATTGACATTGACAGTTAAATCACCGCAGGCGGCCAGCGTCTGCCACATTGAACGGCTCTTGTGCTGTGTGCACAGGCCTCACCTTTCTCACCTCCACAAGCGGACTCGGGTCGCTCAGCACAGCCAGGCTCATACAGTTTTTTCTCATCATTGGCCATGGTTGATTAACCCTTGGGTGAACACTCTACCAAAATTAACCAAAGTCCATTCCCAGAAGCTGAGCAAATGACAGAGAATCAAGCTGTTTATGGTGATCAATGTGTGCGTATGAGTACAAGACACTGGGTAAGGCAGTGTATCTGTGATGAAGAAGTGAAGTCTGAAATGAGGAAATGATTTCAAAACACTGATTTTTTTAAGGATAGATTAAAAAAACTATTGCAGTGTATACTGAAGTGTATGGTAATTTTGTAGAAAAATAATTATGCAGCTTTGAAAATAAATGGTGTAGGTATATTTCTTTTTTATTTCACTCAAATATCTTTTCTTATTCATTTTTTTTTAATTTAACTGGAGGCAAAATTTATCAGCCTGCCTGTATAGGTCTTTGTCCCTACCCATACCTCAGCCTGGAATGTCTGACTTCCATTACCAGCTATCAAAACTCTACCAGCATTTCAAAGCCCATTCCATCTTTTCAACGTAAGCAATCTCTCCCCCACTTTCTCCTCTTGTTTTACTTTGTGACACCTAGATCACACAGGCTGCATTGTTTTTAGAATTATTTATGAATGTCTCATACCTGCAATATCCAAAACCTTCACCAGACATAATTTGTTCATTAATGCAGTCTATAATTACATTCATTTTTCTGGTAGCTACTTCATTCTTTCATCTAATATTGAGTTCTATGGTCCATTTAGACTCCTAATGTCATAATCCTTAAGGATTTATTCCAGAGCATGCTGGGACCTTGCTAGCAGCCTGGTGAGGAAGCAGAGGGACAAACCCGACAACAGCGGGCAGAGGACCCTAGCAGAAAACTTAGTATCAGGTGGCAGTATTAGCACCGGATGGATCTAGTGAGAGGGAAATGGCAGCAATGTCATTCTGGACAGCTGCAATAGTTGAAGTCACTTAGTTAACCACTCTGTAGTTCAAGGGCCCATTAAAGATGGACAAAATCCTGGCCAGCAGCTTACAAAGTTTGGAGAATGAGCTCCTGGCCTGATCATCTCAAAATGGTGGTTAAAGGCAGATGGACCTCAGGGAGTCAGCAAGCTGACATGTAATGTAGGAGAAGTATTGGTTTTGGAGCCAGACAGCTCTGTGTCCTTTTCCTGGCTCTGCTCTTTACCAACTGTGTGACTTGGCACAAATGACTTTGCTTCTCTAAGACTCGGTTTTCTTATCCATAAAATGAGGGGCAATAATCTTGCTTTTTGCAGGATTGTTGTGAGATTACCTGAAGGAGTGAATATGCACCTGGCCCACAATGACACCAAATATATATTTATGTCCACCATAGGCAAGGGCTTGGTGGCACACATATGTCTGAGTGTAGGCTAGATTTCAGGCAGAAACTGCTTAGTGGAAGGACAGAGATCAGTAAAAGAATCAAGACAGCCAGCCAGGTATGTAGTTTAAAACAGCAGGGGTTGGAATCTCAAATAGAAAACCTAGGTAGGAAGGAAGATTCATGGCAGTTCCCACCAGCTGTTGAATCAACTACGGATCCAATGAACAATCTTCAGTGCCTTCGATACATGACAGATCCATGGCCTTCACCACCTTCAACTTCCCCAACCCCACTTGACTCCCTCCGCTCTTCTGGGACCACACACTCTGTGGCTTCCTGTTTCCCCAGCTATTCCTGCAGGTACTTCTTTGTCTCCTCTTGTAAATATTGGTTCTCCTTGCTGTTCTGTTCTGGGCCTCCTCTTGTCTCCCTCTGCGTATTCCTCCCCAACAATCTCATCCTCATAGCTTAGCTTGGCTTTCAACTATTTGCTGCTGAATCTCAGATCTTCATCTTCAGCCCCTCACTCACAACTTAAAACCATTGAGGGTTCTCTTAGGATCCTGAGATTAATTTGCAATGAAACCAATCCTTTACCCTTCCACCTGCGTTCCCTTACCGGTACTTTTCCTAAAGCACTGGAATTCTGACTCAGAAATGGTTGCTGAGCATCTAAAGTCAACATTCTAATCATCCCCATTATATTACCAGGGTTTTTAAAAACATGGATCATGACCCACTACTTTTCCAAAAATAGAGGAACACAGAATGGGATGCCAGGCTAGCTCAGCAGGTTGAGCATATGCCTTGCAACTGTGAGATCCAAGGATTGAATCCTGACCCCAGCTCATGCAAACCCATATGCTGAACTCCAGCGCAACTGGTAACCACCAGGCTGGCAGCAAAGGTTCTCACTTCCCATGCAGGAGGCCACCAGTTTGGTTCTCACCCTGCACAACCCTATACCCCTCAGTGTGGAATGAAACTATGTCACAACTAATGATGTACAACTATGAAGACTGCTCTAAGCCCTCCCCCTCCTCCCTTCTCTCCTCTCTTTCTCACCTTCTCTCAAACAATCAAAATAAATCTTAAAAAATAAAAGTAAAAGAATAAGAAGAACACAGATGGAATAAAATGGAATGAAACAGAAATAGCAGAACGCTAACCTCCCTACTAAGAGTAATTATTATTTAACATATTATATTTTCAATATGTGTACATTTGGATCATAATAAAAATTTTCTATTTTTTACTGCAGGCTGCAGACAAAAGTTTAATACCCAATGGATAAGATCATTATCTATACCAGAGCACCCCAAATCAAACTATAAGAGAAAGGACCCAGGAACTAAATTCCCTGGATTTAGTTATAAGCTGCAGTGCTTACTAGCTGTGTTTTATCGAATAAATTACTTAACCTTTCTACTTCTCAATTTTCTCATCTGTAAAATGGGTGTAAAATGGTTGCCTCCTCATGTGAAGATCAAATAAGTTAATATAATTATTGCCTGACATAAATGAATGCTAAGTATTAACTACTCTTGAACAATAAAATATCTACTCTCTTAAAGACATTTAAATTATAGAAGTGTGTGAGAGCTATCCATATAAATTAGGTATATTGTGCCTAATGTGGAAATAGACAAATTCATCAGATATTTTCTTCCTTTTCCTAATGTGACAAATATGGAAAGTGATTGTGTTTTTACAGCACAGTGAGGTTAAGGGAGGTTAAGAGAGCAGATGACTGACCACATATGGCAGAAGCTTCTGGATAGGAAAAAATGACAGCCCCAAGGCCTGAGGGGGTCACAAGCTCTACACTTGACCCATTCTCAGGACAAGGTAAGAAGGTCTAAAGAAAATACCATTTTATAAGAGCCAAAGATGTTTAAAAATCTAATAGATGTTTGGTTAAATAATTCTTACTCTATTCATGGAATGTTTTTGTATTTACTTACCTAGAAATTTGTTATTGGAGGAGAAAGGCAAAATTAACCCTGCTTCAAATCTACCTAGTCAATGAGTGTACACAAGTCATGTCATGAAAAGCAGTAAGTAATAAAAAAAAATAATAATTTAATGGAAAACTTTTGTTTAATAGAATAAAATGAGCTATACTAAATTCTGGTAAATCTTTATTATAAAGACACTTAAAATGTTTCTATTTGGAGCAGCAAAAATTCTTTATTGCCTGTTCTACATACTTTTAAAGTACTTGGACATACAGTGTAAAAGGGAACTCAGCAAAATATATAAATTAAATTATCTAGTCAGTTATTTTCTTCCTTAGTTCCTATGGTAGGCTAATAGCTTAAAGAAAGCTTAATATGAAAGCTATAGTAGCCCAGATTTCAGTTATGCCACTCAGAACTTATTCTTATTTATTTATTTATTTATTTATTTTGACAGAGAGAGAGAGAGATACAGAGACAGAGAGAGAATTGAACTGGGGGAACTCCCTAGTTCAGCACATGGGTCCGCACGGGCCGGGGCCAGGATTCGATCCTCAGTCCCCGGTGCTGCAAAGTGAGCACTTAACCCACTGAGCCATCCCGGCTTCCCAGAACTTATTCTTTAGTGACATAGCATTCATCCTATCCATTGATTGAAATGATCAGGGTTTTCCAGAGAAACAGAGCAAGTAAGATGTGTGTATTTATTGAAAGAGATTTATGTTGAGGAATTCAATCCTGTGACTGTAGAAGTTGTCACATTGAAAATCAGCAGGGTGGGTCATTAGGCGACCCAGGGAATTACTGATGCTTTGCTTCTAGTCCCAAGGCCGCAAGGATGGATACAGGAGAAATCAGTATTGCAGTTAAAGTCTGAAGGCCATCTGCTGGCAGAAATTCCTCTAGCTCTGGAGGAAGTCAATCTTTTGTCCTATTCAGGCTCACCCAAATTATAAAGAACAATCTGCTTTACTCTTTCTACTGATTCAAATGTTAATTCCATCTAGAAATACCCTCACAGACACACCCAGAGTAATGTTTAACCAAACATCTGGGCACCTTATGGTCCTACCAAGCTATCACATAAAATTAACCATCACAATGACCTAAATTGTTTCTGTCTATGAGATAAACAGTAGTTATTTTATAAAAAGATGAATCTTTCAGTATAATAGGATAGAGAAAACCATTAGAGTTCTTTTTTTTCCCACTCCTTTGTATCAAAAGGCTAATACACGGATATTCTTTTGGCTGCCCAGCACTTTGACCCTCTTATTTTGGGGTAGTACCATTTTGATGGGAGTCAAGCTCCTCCTATCTCCCACCAAAAGGTCAGACATTTACTCCCACTGATTCCTGACAGCTGGTCCATAAGACCTAAAAACTGTATATTAGATACTCCTGCCTATCACTTGTATTCTGAAGTGAATACACATAGAAGAGAGGAACAGTGTGTGTCAATGGTGTGATAGTGGTAGCTGACTCCGGGGTCTGGAGTTAGGCGTGTTGGTGATAGCAATAATAATTTCCAGTGACCATTGAAGAAGCAACATTGTAACCACACCCCTCATGTGATAATATGTAGCTGTGTTTTGCCTGTCTTAAATTGGTTGATTCCCTTCAATTTTCCAAGCCTGGTCCTCTGACTTCCTACCAATTCTGTCATGTACCTAAACTCTTCTAATGCATTCCCTTTATGTATATGGTAACCAGAATTGGCACCCAAGAGCCCTGACCAATGTAGGAAATTTCATTATAGGGTATGTTTTATAAAGTAGTTATAGCATAGATGAGATTATTTTGATATGTTGCAGAGCCTGGATTAATTTCAGAACATAGTGACTTGTGTACATCAACATGAATCACCCTAAATCCACAAACAAATAAGAAAAATTTCCCTCCGATTATGGGCCGAATTATATCCCCTACAAAATTCATATATTGAGGCTCTCACCCCCAAGACCTCTGAATATGATTCGAAGATTTGGAGATAGAGCATTTTAAAGGGGTTGACTAAACTATTAATAGAATTAGGTTGTTAGTCCTAATCCAATATGACTAGTATCCTTATAATAGGAGAGGATTAAGACACAGATATCATTTTAAAAATGAGCATGTGAGGACATAGCAAGGAGGACATCTGTAAGTCAAGAAGGGAAGCCTCAGAGGAAACCAAACCTGAAAACACTTTAACCTTGAACTTTTACCAGGGGTGGCGAACCTTTTGGCGATTGAGTGCCAAAGTTTATGAAATAAGAGTATATTCGCTCAACTCGCGTGCCAACCTATCGAGTGAGATAGAGGTATCGATTATTTTTATGTCTATAAGAGCATAAATAATAACTTTTTAAATGGTATTCACAGCTCCGCATGCCAAAATAATTGCTCCGCGTGCCACTTTGGGCACGCGTGCCATAGGTTCGCCACCCCCATAAGTCTCTAGACTTACAAGCAAACAAATATCTATTGTTTAAGCCACCCAGTCTCTGGTGTTTTGTTATGGTTTCCCTAGCAAACTAATGCACATGCCTTCAAGGATCTTACAGTTTTATAAAGGGACATAAATATGAATAAGTATAAGAACAAGATAGATGCTAAGATATAAGTGGCATAGAGGCTGAGGGAGCATAAGGGTGGAGAGTTAGGAAAGGGGGCATTAGGAAAATGTTATATACATTTAGATGTTATTTGTCTTATTTCAAAGCAAGGGAATCGGGAATGCCTCAGTGGGGTAAGTGCTCGTCTTGCAGCCCCAGGGACTGAGGATCGAATCCTAGCCCCAGCCCATGTGGACCCATATGCTGAACTAGGGTGTGCTTTCCATGCGGGAGGCCCCCAGTTCTCCAGTTTGGTTCTCACCCCCCAACCCTCCACTTCAGTTCCTGGCTCGAGGGGGCGTGACTCCCATGCTGGAGGCCCCCAGCCCAGTTTTCACCTCTTGTGGCCCCTGCCCACCTGTGTGCAACAAAACCATGTTGAAAACTGATGATGTGCAACTATAGAGACTGCTCTAAGCACTCCCCTTCTCTCTCTCTCGCTGTCTCTGTCTCTCTCTCTATCAAAAACAATAAAATGGATCTTTAAAAAAAAAATCAAGATCTTTTCTTCAATCTCATAAATACTGGCTATTTAAGATTAAGAAGAATTTAAAATGTATTTGACTAACATATTATCACAAAGGAAATGAAAATAATAACAAACTATAAAGCAACTGATAAGGGAAAAATAAAAAACAATCAAGACTTAACATTTGCCTTTTAAATTTTGCATGAGATGCTTTCTAACATATGAATACACCAAAAAAACCTAAAAATTTATTATATTGACAGATAGAATATAAAACTAATATTAAACTATTCTTGCAAAGCAAGATGGTAAAATGATAGAAGGCCATCAATTGAACATCTTATGGAGAAAGATTACTACTAGCATAACTATACCAGAGTTTACAGAAAAAAGTTTAATGCCTCAAAAGCCTTGAAAAATTTATTGTAAAAGTGCAGGTTAAGCATTCGCTTTGCAGCTCCGGGGACCGAGGATCAAATCCTGGTCCCGGCCCGTGCAAACCCATATGCTGAACTGAGGTGTGCTTCCCATGCGGGAGGCCCCCAGTTTGTTTTTTGCCCCCTACCCACCCTCACTCCCACCCCCATTAGGCCCCAGCTCAAGGGGGCATGCCTCCCATGTGGGAGAACCCAGCCCAGTTCCCACCCTGTGCTGTGTGGAACAAAACCATGTTGAAAATTGATGACGTACAGCTATTGGACTGCTCTGGGCCCTCCCCCTTCTCTTTGTCTCTCTCTGTCTCTGTATCTGTCTGTCTCTGTCTCTGTATCTGTCTGTCTCTGTCACAAACAATAAAATAAATCTTAAAAAACAAAAAAGTAAAAAAAAGAAAGAAAGAAAATGTAAGCAGCACCAAAGAACACAGTTTCTGATTGTACACACTCAGGTGGAAGTTATTGTTATATTAAGGAAGGTGAGGTAATCTCTCTTGGAGCACAGTAATGCAAAAACTGGATTAAAAAAAGGATCATATGTCAATTATATTTCAATAAAACCGAGGGGAAAAAAAGTAAAAAGAAAAGAAGGTCACTTAGAAAATATAAAGAGAAGGTGAAGAAAAGGTCAGTCAGCAAAATCTGAACTCCACTGCTCCTGAGTCACATGTTCTGTATTATCAGCACTCTCTGCCCAAATCCATATGAAAAAGCTATTGAATCTTCAATAATTCCTGATTCTATTCAAATATTTTTGATTAATACTACAACCTTTTTGTATTAACATTAACACAAATGGGATAAGAGCATACCAATTTTTCTCCATTAACTACTAATCTGATGGAATTTTTCAACTAAGGCTACCCAAAAGCTAATGTGCAGTTTCCCGGGAATTTCTGCATTTCCCCCCTAAGATAAAAAAGAGGAATCTAACATTTATTCTCAGTTGGAAATAAAATGTCTGTATGTTCACAGTGTAAGGGAAAATTTCTCATTGCTGACAATGGTTTGGCACTGTATTATTATGAACTGTGAAGTATTTAATATTTTATCTCTTCTTGCAAGCTATTAAGTTAACCTGCTACAGTTTCACGGACTCTGGCTCAAGTCAGGGAACTCCTGAGTCAGAGGCAAAGTACTTTATTTCTCACAGTACAGCAGGAGGCATGAACATCAACATATTTGTGTCAGTTCCTCTTGCTCCCAAGTCCTATGGGGGATGTGTAATGGACCCAGATGACACTTGCACACAGAGTGGGTTGCATTGCAAAAGAGAACCCAGACCAATGGTCCAGACTTCTTGAGCAAGCAGTGATCAAGCCAGTCTCACTTACCCTGAGAGCAGTTACTTGACAGTCATGTACCGTCACCTTGACCTACTTAGTTGTCTCTGTGACTAGCTACAGAAACTGCTCAGTCTTAGGAGACAGAGAAATCAGGCATACTCAGAAGGAATATGCAGGGTCATTCAGGGCAACAAAAAACCTGCCTCTTTGAACAATCTACTCTACGTGTTCTTCGCAGAACTCAAATTTTTACCTGGATATGAGTCTGTTGACCACTCTGATTAATCTCACAAAGCTTCATTCAATTTGACTCATGCGGCATTTAATTAAGCCACTGTCAACGATAGCCAAGCAGCAGAATGGGTCAAACTGAAGTATTGACTTTAATTACGCCCCTCAGGTTCCTGAAATGCCATGATCCATCAGGGTCTACCTTAGAAGGCCGCTGGCTTTCTCCTTAAGGCTTTGATTTCACTTTTCGACTTGGTTTGAGGCATTGATCCAGGAACAGCCGGATGTATTAGATACGGTTCAGAATCTGCCATCTAGGGCGATTCTGCCATCTATAACAGCTCTGGCCAGTGATTGGAGGCAGACCTGACTGCTTTCAAAGGCTCAGGTGGTGTCACTGATCACTTTAACTCAACTCAGGAGCACATTTCTTACCACTTTTTCAGAGTGCACATAAATGAGTTAGGTATCCCTCTAGGCCCTAGCTCTAGGCCCTAGAGTCTAGGGGGCTCCTCCAAGTAACTAAGGGTGACCCCATATCAGAGATCTCCACAGTTATCTGAAGGCTTTGTGATCCATTGGTGGTTACTAAACACTTGAAAGTCTTACACAGAGTGTCCAAGTTACCATAACCTTGGAAGGGGAGAAATTAATGCCTGGTTTCCACATAAGCAGTCCTGAGAGTGAACAGGGTGTCCTCAGAGGGTGTTGATTACAATTATTGGGGCTTCCTAATGGGACCAACCTAAGTCTGAGGACACAGGCAGGTAGTGCCTCCAACATGGTGAAGAAGTCTCCCCCACTTGAACGCAAGTTACAACACCAGTATATTGTTCGGGCATCTGTCTCTAAACCTGCTTCATGGTGTTTAGCCTGCCAATCCCTCCCAAATCCCTCCTCATTAACAGGCGATAAAGTGGAGGGTCAATTAAGTTTCCAGTTAACCATACAATCTGGTCAATATACTTGCTATGAATTTCCATTAACTTGCCTCACATTCAGTAAGTTGGTTACTAAGGCCCCCATCTTTACTTTTTCAGAAAGTCAAGAACCTCTCAGCATCTTAGCCTCATCAACAAAAACTGTCAAGAAAATGTAAAAAGTCCGAGATTTTTACCTTATGTGCAAGCTAGCCAGCTAGCCAGCCACAGTTCCATAGTTGCTAATATAAGATACAAGGTTCCCATGTTAAAGACAAAGGGTAATTTACTATTCATGGCAATAGCAGTCTCCAGAGTATCAGTACTATTTTTTGTGCTGCTTGTCCTGGGTCCCAATTTCTACAGACCAAGGCAAAGGGAGTCAGATGACATCTATACTTGCAATGGATTGCATTACAGGAGAGGAACCCTGAATTGAGGGAACCTGAATCTGCTATAACAGGGGGAAAGTGTGCCTGCCCTTTGTTTCACAGGGAGTCATTTTCTGTATCTTCCAAACTGTTCACCGTACAAAACATCTTGATAAAATCCTTTGGAACAAAAGGCATTCAGTAGCTCTGCTCTCAAGATATTCAGAAACCCACAGAGAGTTGTCTCTCAATAGAAACCTGTAGTTTCTTAGTGGACATTATCAGAAGTCACTAATTTCTAATTCATATTTTACATGCTAGGCTATATTCAGCTGCATATAACAAAACCCTGACTATAGTATGAATGTATTATTTGTTTTGGTTGGTTGGTTTTTTAAACGTAACCAGAAGTCCAGAAGTGGACAATCCAGGTCTGGTACAGGTATAAATGAGGTCTTCAAGGGCCCAGGGCCCTATCCTCCCATTCCACCATCCTTGTTATTTGGCTTTCCACTTGACGGTCCCAACATGCCTACCCTACCTCCATTTGTACAGTCTCGTGCTTATCAGATTTGAAGGAAAGTTTAAAAATTGAGATGGGAAAGAACAAGTATTAAGATACATTTGTAGGGTGATTAGGAAACACTACCAAGTAAATTTTCCTGACACAATAAGGGTATAGAATTTTACAAAAAAATTAGATGCCAAGTAGATGGATTGGATCAAAGTAATAACATTTTGAGGGTCATGGGCAAAGCATTTATCAATTAACAAGCTACCAGGGACAACTTGAAAAGTTCAGTGTAAATGAGTAATTTAGTAGATGAGCTATGATTCAAAACTATATTTTTAATTAAAATGGGTGATTTTAAATTTTATTACACTAGTGCACAGTTCAAATAGCACTAGAATTTTTCATTGTTTGGTGCTGCTATCCAGATTTATGAGTTACAGCTTGTAATAAATACTGTGTACAAATAGGCACCATGTTTCTGAAATCGGAATTCAGCTTGAGGCTGTTATAGTCTGTGACAACACCCTATTGTTAGTCACTACACTTCTCTACCTTATGTATTTCATGGCATTGCTACATAGAATTTAACACCAAGAAATCTAAATTTTTTAGAGTAGAAAGAAGCTTATATTAAAAAATCTTTTATAGCAACTAAAAAATTAAACTATTTGTTGCAGTTGGTAGCTGGGTTTAATTTTTAGCATAACCTGAGAAAATCAGTTTCTAAATACTGTCATACATCACCTAAGAATGTTTTGGTCAATGAAGGACCACATATAAACAGTAGTCCCATAAAACTGTAATGAAGGGAAGAAATAAATCCCTATTGCCTAGTGGTGTTGTAGTGCAATGCATTGCTCACGTTTGTGGTGGTGCTGGTGTAAGCTACTAAGCTACTGCACTGCAGGTCATGTAAAAGTACAGCACATATAATGACGTACAGTTCATGATACTTGCTCACAACTATAAATGACTGTTATTGGTTTACGTGTTTACTGCAGTACACTTTTAATCAGTATTGTAAATGCACACTTTCTACTTACGGTATAAGAAATTTGCTATAAACAGTATGCAGTGTTCTGCTGGCAGCAGCTTTCATACCTCTTGTGTTTACCACATTTCCTGATTGCATCATTTTCTGTTGTGCTTGATTTAATCTCCTGTTGTTTTACATAGCAACATGCTATATAGACTTGTAGCCTAGGAGCAATAGGCTAGATCATTTACCCTAGGTGTATAATAGGCCATACCATCTAGGTTTGTGTAAGTGCACTCTATGATGTTCCCACGACCACAAAATCACCTAACAATGCATTTCTTAGAACATATCCCCATTGTCAAATGGTGCACAACTGTAGTGCTATTTCTAAATAATCCATTTATGGTGGATGAATCATTTCATTGAGTAATCTCAAAGCACTGAACATCTTCAAAGTTGGGAAATAAGTTCATATAGACAGAACAAACACTAAAGAAAAACAGCGTAAGAATAAAAATAATCCTCAATTATGCATTCTATGAACAAACCATGCTCTCACCTTATTTTCTTCTATATACGTCTAAAATTCCCTTTTTTCTAATGCTAAAAAGGTTTAATAGAGATGAGTTTGAAAATGGTAAATGAAGTTTGGAGTTTGTCAATAGGTGTCAATAACTGACTGCACATTTACCTTTGATGATCTAAAGCTCATTATAGATGTTTAGGAACATGATGCGCATGGCCTGTTATCACTGGATTAAATTCCTCCAATGCCAGTTTCTAATTGTAAAATAATTAGCTTCTGTTGATTTAAAATTATTAAATAATAAACAATATAATAAGCTACTCAACCAATTAAAATGTATGTCCAGGTTTTTCTCACAAGTTCAAGCTTAGGTGCTGTGAATGCGAACAATAATTATGATTACTATTATATTAATCGTAACAACCTTTTATGTTCACAGTTCTTTATTTCTTAAAAATGATTCCATATTTATTTTATTTGAGCTACTCAATATTCATAAGAAACAGCATTCTTCAAGTAATATTGCCCCATTTTACATATAAGGATATTCAGACAAAAAAAACCCCAAAAAACTTAAAGTGACTTATCCCTAGCCATACGAGGAGATACTACAGGTACAATTATGTGCAAGACAGACATGGTTCCGTCTCTTATTAAATTTTCTTCTAATGAAAATATTGAAAAGTTGTGGGCAACTGCAACATGGTTAAGTGTTGAGTCAGAGGGAAGTCACAGTCACAATGTGAGAGGCACAGAAAACAAGATTTGGGACTAGGAGTAGAGTCAGGGAAGTTTCCTGAAGTCAAATCTCTTTTCAGACTTTCCCTATGCTGGCTCCGAGAAGAAAATTAGTTTCTACTAAATTAACGTATTCTGTTCTCAAAATCTACCAAGTTGATTTTGGACTTTAAAAATCAATACCATGTAATCAACTCTACTTCTAAGCCAATGTTTCTGACACTCTGCTTCCTGTACCCTCTGCATCAGTTACCTGTGATGCTTGTTAAAAATACAGACTTTCGGGGAAAGAGAATAGGATTACTTTGGATTTACCTTCCCTAAATTTCTTGGGGTGAGGTCCAGGAAAACTGCTGTTTGTAGTATGACCAATTTGGGGACTTTGAAGTCAAATAGCAAAATAAAGGGGATATTTTGGGTGGTAGCTCCAAATGGTTTCCACTTCAATAAGGCCTTTTTTTTTTTAACAGGGGTGTAGGAGAGTGATTATTGGAAGAAAATTGTAAATGACATAGTTGGGATAGGAGTGATTATCTGCAGAATGTCAGCAGCCCACCCCTTATCTGTAAAGTGGCTTACAGTAAGTGCTTGATAAATGTTGACTTGTTGAACAGAGACACAGGTATTTACAACTTCTAATCTTGTCTCAACTTTTTGCTTCAGTCTTCCAGTGTCCATTCAGCAGCAGCAGTACAGTGGAATAATTAGGGTGTGTGGATTTTTGAAAACTTAATTCAAACCCTAAACCCTAAATTGGGAGGACCAAGTTCCTTAATCCCCATTTATAAAGGGCTAGAAATAATTTGTCCCAGCGTTGTTGGAAGTCTCAAATGAGTTACGAGGTTATCTATCGTAAGTAGGAATCAATGAAAAATATATTATAAATGAAAATGCTTAGATCCATGCCTAACACACGAGTTCCACAAATGCTTATTCAAACCCAGGCAGTACACTACAGTCCTTAGCGTCTCTCATTGGTCCCCTTAACGGCTCAGAACTTCAGGACAATTATTGGTTTAAAAAAAAATAAATGAATAAAGAGAAAACCGAAGCGACCGGGCACAGAAGGGTCGTGGACCGCAGACTAGCTGGTTCGTGGATGCCGGAAGAGGTAGCGAAGTGGTCTCTCCCCGGCCGGCGTGCAGCACGTGGTCTGCAAGGGCGGGAGCTTCGCGACGGTGGGGGAGGGGAGCGGCAAGAACACGCGAAGGGGAAGGGGGTCTAGGCGGCCAAGGCTTCAGTTTGGGCGGCGCCGACTGCGCAGGCTCAGGATAGGCGCAACCACTGTGCGAAGATCTGAAAGGGGGACCCGCTCACTGGCTCCCAGCTCCTTTCGACAGCTTGAGCGAAAGTCTGCCCTTCATTTTCCCATTGTACGACAGTATTTGCCCACGCCCTCTGAAAGTTGTTCATCGATAGAAGGCCTTTTATCCTGACTGAAGGGACCTCTTTCTCTACTTTTGCCCCTTCTTCCCCCATGGAGGCCACAAGTGGGCGCGTCCTACCTCCCCTTGGCGTCCGGAGGTGGTTTGGCTGTCCCCTCCCCCTCCCCAGTGTCGCGAGTTGGCGCCACTGACACCCCCTGTTCTGCGCTTCGGCCCCTCGGCCGGGCGGTACCGAGTCCTCCCGGCCTGCCCTTCCCCGTGGGACAGCCACCCCCATCCCTGTTCTCTCCCCGCCGAATCGCGGCGGCAGCAGCAGGAGGAGGAGCCGGAGCCCGGAGGCGGCGGTGGCCGGGGGAACCCATGGCGTACAGTCAGGGAGGCGGCAAGAAGAAAGTCTGCTACTACTACGATGGTGAGTGATCGGGCCGGCGGGAGGGTGGGCAGGCAGGACTGAGGCGCCAGGCCCGGAGCCGCGCCGGGCTCGGGGGCTGCCGTCGCGAGTGGGTGCCGGTGGTGAGGGGTGGGAAGGAGGAGGGACCGATGTTTGGCCGCAGCTTAACCCATTACGGACCCGACGCTGTCAATGGGAGACCCTGGGCCGCTAGCGGCCCGCGAAGACTGCGGCGGGAGCCAGGTAGACGCCCCACTTTTCCCTCCTGCCTCTGTCTTCCTGGCAGAGCAATCCGCCGCCTCGGGGATGGCACCACCGGCCTACCCCGGCTTCGGTGGTGGTTGCAAAGGGAACAGCCCTCGCTGGTATCACGCCCACCGCTCACTCCCGGGGGCGGAGGCTTTGGGGCGCCCTCCCTACCTTTGGGGCGCACCCGATCCCTACCCCCGAGGTCGAGACGTCTACCCCGGCCCAGACTCCACACAAAGCCCGGCGGCCGCAAGAGCTCCGCCTCTCCAGCCCCCTTCGCTCCCCCCATCTGCGCTGGCTCCCCTCCCCTAGCTTCTGGCCGGTCGGAGCGCCTTCTTCCTCCGCCTCCAGGCTCACCCCAGACCCCTCTACCCGGGTCAGTGCTGCAAAGTAGTTCCTGAGGCTGGGGGCCCACGTCCCACTGAGGACACACACCAGTGTTTTGTATGGGCTCCATCCTCTCCTTTGTTCGCCGGGTTCTTTGAGCGCCACCTTCTCAACATTCAAATGAAAAGGCTTCACTTCCTCAGTAAAAATTAGGGTTTTCGAGTTTAAGGCATCCTTCGCGGGACATACGACGGTGGCGGGGAACGGTTGAGCTGTTACTGCTTGTGTTGTAGATGAGACTCATGGGTCTTGGCTTGCCTCCGTGAGAGGTGGTTACCACCCACTTCTTTGTTACTCTTTGTTGCGTCAGGAAATAGCACCCTGCTTTGGAGGTTTAGGACAGCCTTGGCATCTTGCTTGTGAAAACTTTCTAGGTGGTGAGAGTCCTGGTGTAGGAAAACTTTTAGTACAGAAGTACTAAATAACCAGGTCAACTTGAGCTCATACAGTACATACAGTAAGTTATAAAAGTCAGATTTGTAACTTTAGGGGTTCTTCTAATTTGGAGTTTTGAGTAGTAACTTTAAATCTGACTCCTGTTTCCTTGATCAGCCTGAATTTACTAAATGAAGTAGTAACCTGTTTTACAGATTTCACCAGGTCGTTAGCAGGGTAAATATTAATAGTTCCAATTAGATTACTCTCCAGAGAAGAAATTCTAAAATTTAGCAAAGAAGTTAGGCTTAACGACTAGTCCTGTCTAATTTGTCTAAAGCAATATAAAATTGGAAGTTGCTGCCTATGTTCTGTGGATTATAAATTGCAACATTTTAGAGAAGTGGAAAGATCTTAGAAGACTAGGGCAGAATAGATTTGACTTTAATTTGAAAATGGTCATACTTTATCACTTCAGTTAGGAAGGATGAATCTTAATGCTTGTTTTTGTTTTATTTTTGTAAAATAACGACCTGTGTCATTTGTGGAAAAATACAGAAGAAATCAAAACTGTCTGACTTTTGGTAATTAATACAAAGTAGTAACAGCCAGCCATTTTTCAAACATTTTTTGAGAGGATCCCTTGTATGTGTAATACAGATTAGTTTGAAATGCCATCGCAGAGGAGTGGAGATGAGAATACATTTTAATTTTAATAATTTTAAAGTCTTGTTTAAGATTTATTTTTATTGTTTAGAGAAGGTGAGAAAGAGAAGGGCGGAGGCCCCAGAGCAGTCACCGTAGTTGTACATCATTAGTTGTGACATAGTTCCATTCCACATAGGTGGATGTGGGGCCATGTGGGGCCATGCGGGACGGGAACCAAACGGGGGGCCTCCTTCATGGGAGGCAAGAACCTTCAGTGCTATCCCAGTGGTTACCAGTTGCCCTGCGGTTCAGAATATGGGTTCGCATGGACCAGGGCTGAGATTGGATACCCAGACCTGGAGGTTGCAAGGCAATATTTAACCTATTGAGTTATCCAGGCGTCCCTAAAATTAATTCTTTAAGACTTCAAACATATTTTGGGTCACTGGTAAAACCCTGGCCTTGAATTACCTTAATCAAATTGGAAAGAAAATAACCATGTGTATAAGTTAATTTTTTTTAATTATATTGTTGCAAAGCTTTAAAGCAGGGGTGTGTCCAACCTTTTGGCTTCCCTGAGCCACAGTAGAAGAATTGTAACACTAGCTGATGAGCGATTTTTTGTAAAGCGCAAACAAAATCTTTAATGTTTTAAGTTTACGAATTTGTGCTGGGCCGAATTTAAAGCTATCCTGGGCCACACGCAGGCTGCCGGTTGGACAAGTTTGATTTAAAGATTTGTTCTTGGGATCCTGGGATAGCTCAGTGTATTGAGTGCGTGCTTTGCAGCCCAGAGGTCCGAGTCCCTGCCCGGCCCCGCCCATACGAACTCATATGCTGAACTGTGGTGTTCATCCCATGGGGCGGGGCAGTTCGCGTCCTGCCAGGGTGAGCTTCTATGTAGGAGGCCCTGGTTTGGCCGGCTCCTGGGGGCCTGCCTCCCTTGCGGCAGTTTCCTGCCTGTGCAATGCCGTGCCCACCTGTGTGGAATGAAACTATGTCGAAAAAACTCGAGACATACAACGATGGAGACTGCTTTGGGCCCTTCCCCTTCTCTGTCTCACTCTGTTGCCATCTCTCTCTCTCAAAAACAATAAATCTTTTTTTTTTTTTTTTTTTTTAATTTAAAGATTTGTTCTTGTCAGGAGGTTTGGATAACTTGTGCTTGGGCTCTTCCTGAAGCTTTTAGTTGTTGACCATGATAGGCACTGATGAAGTAAGCAGTTTGTAACTTCTTCTCACCAGACTTGAAATGTAGAACTATGAGATAACACTTAAGTAGCAGTCTTATGAACACCTGTTGGTTTCTGGACACATTTATGTGAGCCTATGTTGAGGGAGTGTGGGAGCAAGCACTGGTCCCAAAGTGTAGGATTCAGGATTGATAGGTAGAGTGGAAATAATTTAAGTCTCGTGATTGTAACTTAATCAGTACTTTATTATAGACCGAACTTGCCCAATCCATGATCAGCGGCCACCTGCGGCCCACGGTGACTTTGAACACAGCCCAACACAAATTTGTAAGCTTTCTTAAAGCATTATGAGACTTTTGCGTTTTTTTAAGCTCATCGGCTATCACTAGTGTTAAGTGTGTTTTACATGTGGTCCAAGACAATTCTTCCAGTGTGGCCCAGGGAAGCCAAAGGATTGGACATCCCTGTGTAGACCATCCAACTGCTTAATCTGATGACCAACAACAGGCTTGTAACTGAATGTTGGGAAATTTATGGTTAGTTTTTCTGTCTTTAATCTTTGTTTCTTTCTTGGCACATTTGTACAGTGAAATTTGTGGTTACTTATATTTGGAATATTTGGATTTGGAGGGAGACTCAATATTTTACAGAAATTATATTGAATAGATATCATTATGCTAATTAGTAGCATGATAATATGCTACGCTCTGCACAGTTAATTACAATAGCTTACATTTTTATTACCAAAAAAATGTTCTATTTTGTCAGCTTATATATAAAGGGAACAATAGTGGTTTCTTTCTTTTTTTAATCATGAAGAAAGGATGCAAGTAAAGCAGCTTCTGCATCAGAGAATTCTGTGACCTGAAGGTGTACAGCACGGATTAGATTAGGAGTGGATAATATCAGTAGTAATAGGGCCTGAGTAAATTGCTAGCGTAAATTAACTAGTTTTCATTTCTTGGTGAAAGAAAGATAAAAAGGAGTGGAGTGGCAAATTCAATAATCATAGGAACCCTACTCTTAGGTTCACTGGGAGGATCATTAGGCAACACTCTTGATGACAAAGAGAAAATGTCTCACTTCTAAAGACGTAATATGTTTTTCTCTGTGCACTTTACAGTCTTCGGTATCAGTGATCCTGTAGATCACTGGGATGCTGGTTCCAGATGAACTTCCAGGCACTGATGAATGAAGTATCCTTAAACCTTTGAAGAAAACTAAGAGAATTTATTTCTCTTACTATAACTATTGACTCATACTTCTAAAGTTTCCAAAAACACATCTCTAAAACTTGATCATCTTGTTATATACTTGCACATGCAAGGTTATCAGTACTCCTTGAAATGACACAAACTAGTCACTGAGATCCCTTTTGGCTTTAAAATTATGTGATTTCTATACTTCAGTACAGTAATTAGCAAACAAGGCTGTGTTTGGCCATCATTACAATATTCCTGTTTTTAAGTCTTCAAGAATGTTAAGTAGGGGAAGCCGGGATGGCTCAGTGGGTTAAGCGCTCACTTTGTAGCGCCAGGGACCAAGGATCGAATCCCAGCCCCAGCCCGTGCGGACTCATATGCTGAACTGGGGATTTCCCCCAGTTCAGTTCTCTCTCTGTCTCTGTATCTCTCTCTCAATGTCAAAAATAAATAAATAAATAATAAATAAATAAATAAATAAATAAATAAAAGAATGTTAAGTAGTCTTTGTTTTGACTTAAACTTGAGACCAATCACATTTAGTGTCTGTTTTACTATGTATACAATCTAATAGAGTTGTATTTACAGTTGACTCTTGAATAACACAGGTTTGAACACACAGGTCCACTTAAACACATATTTTTTTCCGATAAATATATAGTCAGCACTCCACATCCCCAGTTTTGCGTCTTTCGATTCAACCAACCGTAGATATGAGGGACTGGTGATGCATTCATTGTTCTATACCATTTTATATAGGGACTTGAGCACTTGGGGTTTTTCTATCCACAGGAGGTAGAGGGGATATCCTGGAACCTATCCCCTGCAGATACCTAGGGAATTACTTTATATGTGAACTTTCAACTGCACAGAGAATTGGTGTGCCTAACCTCCACATTGTTCAACGGCCAACTGTATATATTATATAATTACATACACATTGCTCTGTGCTCAATATTTTACTCCTCTGATAGGACATTTGGAGACAAGTGGTTCAAAGAAAAGCACTGAACAGTATACAGAGATAGAGTATAAAAGTTAACCAACTTCATGCCTTTCAGTATATTCCTAGTTTATTCTGGCAGGTTATACTTGACAGCCAACTATTGACAAATTTTCTTAGACTTTTATTTAATAATGCTACCAATTTCTTTCGCTAGATACCCTTTAATACAACTGTTTGGATTCTTAGCTGTAGTATAAATCTTTGCCGTATCTGTAAAATAGGTAATTTCTTTGGGGACAAATCAGAGTACTGAATCAATTTTACAATACTAGTTCATAAATACCAATAGTATTAATTACACATTATTTAAACATAGCAGAACATAACTTAAAATAAGACTGAGGTTTTCCTATATGTAGGTCCTCTTATATATTCTTTACCACTTCCTTCAAATTTCATCTTAATCAGAGAGGTTTTCCCACTATTTCCTTAATCCTCATTAATACATTTCTCCCTGTCACTTGTACCACCTAATTTTTGTCTTCCAGCTAGAATATAAGCTTTATGAGGTCAGAGTCTGTTTTGCTTATGTCCAAATCTCTACCATCTAAATTTTAAAAAATTAAAGAGGTTTTGAATTGTTAATTAGTAAATAATACCTTATATTTTTATAGACAGAGTACTTTTATTTAACATTCTAATTCTTACAACCACTGAGTTAAAAGAGAGGTAGGATGAGTGGCATTTTGTCTATTTTATGATGAAAATAGAATTGTGTTCCGGTCCTCTCCTCAGTTCACCCCTATCCTTGTCCTCATTGACTAATTTTAATATCCAAGGAAAGGTCAACACCTGGTACCTAAAGATTGCCCCCTGTTTGGTGACATAAGAATGGATCTATTTTCACTGCTACAGATATTTCCTCTGCTACCCCAAAAAAGTATTAGTTTCCCTTTAACGAGAACTTCACATACTCCTATTGACAAATATTAAAGGCAGCAGTTGGAATTGGGGAGGAGGTAGCAATCAAAATAGTACTGAAATATGGATGAGGCCAGATCTAAAAGTCAAAGTGTAAGAATGTTTGTACTGGTTAAGAAGTGTTAATTCCTTTCTATTTCAATAGCTGTCAGTCAGCTTATACTTTTTTATAAAGTCAGTTTTGGAGTTCAGAAATATTAAATGGGCTTAATTTCCCTACATTTGTATCAGGTAGACAAAAGATTGAGTTTTTTTAAGAAGGAAATAAAAGACTATATTCAATAGTAAGAGAGGATACCTTTGTCTGGTAATCAGACAAGGTAAGTCCTAAAAGAAGAGAATGAGCCAGCCATAAGTTAGCCTAGAAAAGACATTGCAAATTGCAACAGCCGAGTAGTTAGAAAGTACCTGGTGGGGAAGCTGGGATGGCTTGTTGGGTTAAGTGTTCGCTTTGCAGCCCCCGAGACCAGGGATTGAATCCCAGCTCCGACCCATGTGGACCCATATGTTGAGCTGGGGTGTGCCCCCAGTTCAGTTCTTGCTGGGACCTATGCAGGAGGCTCCCAGCCCAGTTCCTGCCCTGCGCAGCCCCGCCCACCTGTGAAATGAAACTATATGGAAAACTAATGCTCAACTGTGGAGACTGTTCTGGGCCCTCCCCCTTCTCTCTGTCTCTCTCTCTCTCTGTCTCTCTGTCAAAAACAATAAAAATAAATCTTTAAAAAAATAAAAAAAGAAAGAAAGCACCTGGTATACTTAACACCAAAACGAAGCCAAGAGGGCTACATGGGAGAACTGTGGGGTGCCAGGGTAGGCAGTAAAGGACCAAACTACACAAGACTAGAAAGAGATTCCGAAAGCCATTGAAGGTTTTTAAGTGGAACTCTAGAAGTGGAGAAAGGATGGTAAAAGGTGATAGAATATATGAAGTCTGACAGTTAAGTTTGCGAACTTGCCACCATGAGCTTACATTGGCAGCACTGTACAAACAACTCAGTAAAGTTTCATAACCTTGGTATATTAGTATCTCACAGCTGTGTTCATGTCAAAGTGTGGTGGTGTCTTGCTGTGTGACATTCATTGTTGCATGTTTTTGTGTGCCGTTGTGAGAATGTCGGAGCTTAAATTAGAGCAACAAACAAACATTGAATTTCTTGTTAAACTTGGTATGAGTGGAAGTGAAATCAGGGACGTGTTAGTTCAAGTTTATGGGGATGATGCCATGAAGAAAACGGCAGTGTGCAAATACCGTAGATTAAATGTTTTTCTGAAGGGAAAGAAAACATCACTGACGAAGAAAGGTCTGGACAGCCAGTAATGAGTGAAATTGATGAAAACATTGCAAAAATAGTCCATTGTGCATCACAATCATTAGCTGACTGAAAGCACAGCAGACCACATAAACATTGATGGAGAAACAGGAAAATCTTCACCAAAAATCTTGGCATGAGAACGGTGTATGCAAAAATTATCTCAAAGGGGAGTTGAAGTTTGCCAAGACCTGTTGGAGAGGCAAGATGATGTTTTGGGCCATGTTATCACTGGTGATGACACATGAGTGTACCAATACGACCCTGAAACAAAGCATCAAAGTGCACAATGGAAGTCAGCCAATTCTCCACGACCAAAAATGTTCTGTCCAAATTCGAGCCAAAATAATGTCGCTGACCTTTTTCGCTATCAGAGGGATTGTTCGTTATGAATCTGTACCAACTGGACAGTCAACACGTTGACTACCTGGAAGTGCTGACAAGGCTGTGTGGAAACGTTAGACAAGAAGGACCAGAGCGTTCTGCCAGCACTCAGGGCTCTTGCATCGTGACAGCGCGCCTGCTCACATGACACTGTCTCTGAGGGAGTTTGTAGCCAGGAAACAGATCACAGTTGGAACACCCTCCCTACTCACCAGTCAGGCCCCCAAAGACTTCCTTTTATAACTTTATTTTATTGGGGTGGTGGTGGTTGAGAAGGTGGGGGCAGGGACCAGAGCAGTCTCCATAGTTAACACATCTTTAGTTGTGTCATGGCCTCATTCCACACAGGTGGATGTGGGGGCCACATAGGGCAGGAAGTGAACTGGGGAGGGTGGTGGGGGGCTCCTGCACGGGAGGTGAGAACCTTAGCCACTGGGCCATTTCAGCAGTTGCCAGTTGCACTGCAGTTCAGCATATGGGGTTGCACGGGCCAGGAATTGAATCCCAGACCTCATGATTGCGAGACAAGCACTCAACAGCTGAGCTATCCTGGCATCCCTCGACTATTTTCTTTACCTTAAGATAAATATTGAAAGGAAGACATTTTGATGACATTCAGAACATCAAGGGTAATAATGACGGTGACTCTGATGGCCGTTCCAGAAAGAGTTTCAAAATTGCTTTGAAAAGTGAACTAGGTACTGACATTGGGTGCATAGCTTCCCAAGAGGGGTGCTTTGAAAGTGACCATATGATATTCAGCAATGAGGTATGTAACACTTTCTAAGATGAATTTGTGAACTTAATTGTCAGACCTCATAAGACTAAGCCAGAATTAAATGCATGGTGGTCCACAGAAAATATAATGGTTACAGCTGATAGACATGGACACATTTAAGGGAAGGTTGGGTAGTAAAAGTAATGAAACTTGTTAGTAGATTGGAAACGCAGTGGGAGCGAGGTGATGGTGGTACAGGGTAAAGGATAACAAGTTTTCTGGATTGAGCACTTAACATATTTTTCTGTGTATAAGATGCCCCACATAAAACATGACCCTACTTTTCTAATCCAACATTAAGAAATCAGTACCTCTGTATAAGATAACCCCCAATATTTGGTCTAACTAGTTTAGACAAAAAGTATCGTCTTATACATGGGAAAATGAGGTAAGTGACTCGTTCCTGAGAGGAGAGATTTAGGTCTGTGCTCCTGTTCATTGACTTACTAAGTGCCCAGAACAGGCACATGGTAGGATTTATTTTTTAAGATTTATTTTAGTGTTTGAGAGAAGGTGAGAGAGAGAGAATGAGGATGAATGGAGGCGGGCCCAGAGCAGTCTCCATAGTTGTACATCATTAGTTGTGACATAGTTTCATTCCATACAGTTGAGTGCGGGGCAGGAACCGAACTGAGGCCTCCCAAATGGGAGGCGAGAACCTTTGCTGCCAAGCCATTCTAGGGCAGTTAGCAGTTGTGCCGCAGTTCAGCATGTGGGGTTGCACAGGCTGGGACCTGGAATCGAACCCTAGACCTCATGATTGTGAGGCAAGTGCTTAACCACTTATCCCACCATCCCTAGCACGCAATAGCGCTTGGTTTATTTGTGAAATGAATGAATGAACATGAGAAGTCCTGATGTTTAAATGTTTTTGGATTGGTTCAGGAAAGAGATATTATAGAAGAGTATAGTAGAATTCAGGAAAGTGGTATTATGGAAGTCAACACCCAGTGTTTCAAGAAGAGTGGCCATTGTGTTTAAGCTGCTAGTGAATTAAGAAGTCTGTGAAGGATAATACAATAGCTTTCTTTGTTTTTTCCTGAACCATTTTTTTTTTAACATATCTTTAGAAGTAAAAGTACACTTATGAAATCCAAGATGATCTAAAAAATGAAACTAAAACTAACTTATTTGGAATCAAAAGATTAATTCGAATTAATATTCATTATCTTTGTTCCAGTACTGTGAACATTTACACATTTTTGCGGCAGAAATATTACAGTTTGGTTATAGCATGCTGCCCCGACTGTGGTAAATCACATCGTATATGGCAAATGTATTATACTACATTTATAAAATCTTGAAAAACATCTAAAATACATTTAGTCCTAAGGACTTTGGATAAGAGATTGTAGACCTTAGTAGCCACTCCCTTCTGATACAGCTTCTTGAAGAATGAACATTTTCTAAAAGTTTTGCAGATAACTAATTTTTTTTTTTTAAGGTTTATTTTATTGTTTTTGACAGAGACAGAGAGAGACATAGTGAAGGGAGAGGGCCCAGAGCAGTCTCCATAGTTGAACTTCACCAGTTTTTAACATGGTTTCATTCCACACAGGTGGGCGGAGGCCATGCAGGGCCGGAACTAAGCAGGAGGGCCTCCAGCATGGGAGGCACGCCTCCTTGAGCCAGGGGCCAGACCAGGGGGCGAAAACTGAACTGGAGGCCTTCTGCATGGAAGCACACTGCAGTTCAGCATATGGGTCTACACAAGCAGGGGCCATGATCCGATCCTCTGTCCCTGGAGCTGCAAAGCGAGCGCTCAACCTGCTGAGCCATCCCGGCTTCCCCAGATAGCTAATTCTTTTTGATAATTTCTTCACATAGACAAAGCTTACTGTGTTCAAGAAGCCACCTTGAGCTAATTTTTCTAGAGTCTTACTTCAGTGGTAAAGCATTTTTAGTGTTTTGATGAAAATTGGGATAACATTAAAGTGCTCAAATTACGTTACTATTTAAATTAGATGAATGAAAGTCCATAGGTTCATAACTAAGAAAAGATATTTTTGTTTAAAAGTGGGTGGATGCAAATCAGCCATCTAGAGAATTTTGAGATAATGGGATTTAAGCAGGAAAAAGGTAGTTCCTTTATAGCCCCCATTTTGGAAGAATTCTTGATAAACCAAATAGCAGTTGTTTATTGCTTGGCTGACTTCTTGGACATGTGGCATTTAGGAGTGTGTATATTCTTGGTGGGAGTAGGGCCCCTAAATTGTAGCACAGAATTTTATTTAAAGCTATGTATAATCATAATTTGAGGATCCTATTAGTGAAAAAGTAAGTTACTTTGATGGATTAGTTTCTTACGTTCATTTTCTTTGATGAAGATCCTATATGTTAGTCCACATATGTCCTTTTCTTGTGAGGCTTACCTCTACCACTCTTTTCTAGTGATTATAAGTGCCACTGCTGTTAAATAGTTATTAGTTAAGAAGATTGGCTGACTTGTCCTGCCTGAATTTAAATCTAGCTCCTCTACTTGTTAGCTTTATGAGTTGTTTGCATCTCACTCTTCTTCACTATTATGAAATAGGAACAATCGTAATGATTCCTGCATCATAATGTGCTTGAGAAGATTAGTATAATATATATGTGAAGTACATAAAAATGGTGTCTCGTAGTAAAACACTCAATACTTGATAATTACCGTTATTTTTTTCAAACATGCTTACTGAAAAATTGCAACTGTACTGTCCCTTCTATAGAGATTATTGGGGTCTTTCTCATTTTTATATTATTGGTAGCTTTTCATTGAATTCTCAGTATCCATAACTCTTGAATATTTGATGTTAAGATGTGGTAAATGTTAGAGACATTTCATCTTGGTAATTCTTACACAGAAGCTTATATGAAAGTTATATGAAGACTAGTTTCTTTATTCTCCTTTGGTAGTGATGATAACTTAGAAATACCTTCCAGGCATTAACTTGGATACGTGATGTTTTTTAACTGGTGGGTTATCCATATCTAAGAATTCATTGAGACCAGGCTGCTTTCAAGATACTGTAGGTACTGGCATGTGTATGTAGAGCTTTATAGCAGATCCTTCCTTGGAAACTAGTTTGTTTCTTGCATTTGTAGCCTCTGAATTATGATAAATGCCGAGGAATGTCGCATATCCCCATAACCCTTCTTTGCCAGTTGTCTATATTGTGTTAGCTTTGTTGTTAACATCTCCTTTAAAAGGGGTGTCTTTCCTTATGACCATTTATATATGAATTGTTTTCAGAAGAGTGCTTGTGTTGAAAATGAAATGGAAGAGAAAAACAAAAGTTTTTGAGTATTCAGTTTTCACTAAACAAACAAAAAAAAGTATGTATTTATTTATGCAGGATTTTGAAAAATGTTTTATCCTAAAGGTGAGTAAATGGCATTCTTTATTTCTAGCTTTTAATATATAAATCCATGTTTAATTGAAAGACTTCAAGCCATTAAACAGCTTGGCTATCCTAACAAAATTTTGGAATTGCTTATTTAAAATTAGAGTTAGTACTAAAAGTAATTTTTTTCTTTCTTTATATATATTTATATTTTGTTTGTTTGTTTGTTTGTTTGTTTAAGAGGTGAGAGAGAGAATGGGGGAGGACCCAGAGCAGTCTCCATAGCTGTACATCATTAGTTATGACATAGTTTCATTCTACACATATGGGTGTGGGGCCGCACGGAGCAGGAACAGAACTGGGGCCTCCCATATGGGAGGCGAGAACCTTCGCGCCATCTCAGCAGTTACCAATTGTGCCATAGTTCATCATATGGGTTTACATTGGCCAGGACTGGGGTTCAGTCCCTGGACCTCATGGTTGCAAGGCAGGCATTCAACCTATTGAGCTATCCCAGCATCCCCTCAAGGTAGTTTCTAATTTAATAAAGTCATACTCTGGTTTCTCTTCAGATCACATAAATCTTTCACCTTTTACTAATTTAATAAAGGCTACTGTAAAAACTTTCCATTACATTAGAAAAATAAATATATTTAACAGGCTTCCCTTAACACTTTAGAATGTTTTGACCCCCAAAATACCAACTGTACAGGATTTCTGGAGTACCATGAATCGTCCAAGAAGCAATATTTATTGTAAAATTTTAAAATCACACCAATAATACTCAGAATTTACTTTTAAGTATCTGAATTTGCCAGCAAATTCTAAAAGCAGATATCACTTTAAGGAACAAAAACTGTTTGTCAGTGAGTAAAGTGTTTCATTTGGCCTAATCCTAAACAAGAAATGTTGGTAAACTATAAATCAGAAATGCATGCTTGCCTTAATCTTAAATAAACATAATGTATTAATGGAATCATCAGCATGTAAAAAAAGTGTGTATAACAGTATCTTGGTTTTCTAATAGTTTGAAAGTTGTAAAATCTAAAGTTGTTAAGATTTTAAATAGATCTTACTTAGGTGGTAAATGCCTTCTTAAAGAACATACATAAATGTAGATAATTCATGAAGATTCTCTTGTCTGTATTTTTTAGTTTGTCTTTTTTCTGTTTTTTAGGTGATATTGGAAATTACTATTATGGACAGGGCCATCCTATGAAACCACATAGAATCCGCATGACCCATAACTTGTTGCTAAATTATGGCTTATATAGGAAAATGGAAATATATGTGAGTATACCTTTTGGTAAATACTCAATACTGATTTCTTAACTACTATTATGAAACTTTGTGTTATTCAACCCTTGGTAGAGGGCATTTAGCAGATGAAAAAGTCTGAAAGAAAACAAAGTCCTCCTTTTGCTTAATTCTTCAAAGAAAACTGTGAGAACTGTTTTGGCCTCTTTTTTTCCTCTTTCAGCCCTTTTAAAGTTTTCTCTACCCCAGATGTTTACATTTCTGAAGAATTACTCTATTTAGTGTAATAAATATTTTTGTTACAATAAATATCGACCTGTCTGTGCTTATGAAGAGTTGATTTGGGACTTTTACAAAAGGATTATACAGAAAATGAATCCTACAGACATTTATTGGCATATGGTACACTATATTGGTGGGCAAGCAGAGTACAGAACAACGTAAGATATAACTGCCTTAAATATTTTTGTAGATAAATATGGGAGTATACATAACAAATATAACACACAACAACTCTTAACTATTTGGGGAGAAAAAGACTTGAAGCAATTAATAGTGTTAGGGTATATAATCATACAGACATTTAGAGAAGAGGCAGAGTTTTATAAGATTTTTTAATAAAACTTTGGAAAAGGTCATAAATGAAATTGAACTTTTCGGAATAAAGATGTTTTATCATTGAGAAATTTTACATAAACCCCATGGTAACCACACAACAAAAATCTATGGTAGATTCATAATTTTTTTAAAGAGGAAAGCAAGAACATACCACCACAGAAAGGTCACCAATTTATAAAAGTAGTCAGAAGTAGAGAGGAAAAGAGAAAACCAGAAAGCAATAGAAGATAAGATGGTAGTAGCAGTCCTTACATTACAATAACCACTCTAAATATAAATATGGTAGATCGAATTCACCAATCAAAGGCAGAGAGAATGGCTGGCTGAATGGATAAAGTAAATAAAACAGTTGTCAAAGATGATGGAATCCGGGAGATACTTACTGTAAGAATATAAACTTACTAGTTGCACTAATAGATAAATAAACACTGGGGAAAAGAAAAAAAAGGATGATTAGGCTAAGCAAAGAAAAGGAAAAGATGCTGTGAACAAAGACTTAAAATGGAGAATAAGTCTCATTCTGGTAAGTCATAAAAATCAATGAATATAGCGCAGAAAGTTAACTGGAAAAAGAGAAAGTCAAGTTTATGAATATTTGACTTTATAAGGGTCAGTCCATTTTTTACTAAAATAAAAGGTAATTAATTTATAGTTGGTGTTAGATTTGTCTAATGCTATTCAAAGAGTATGAATTGGCTTTGGACTTAACTAATGTTTCCAAAAACATGATTGTATATGTTTGGATTTACTTTGGAATTTATGTATTTTGTTCTGGAAGACTACTTTTGAGAGGAATGTTCCGGGAAATTGTGTAGTTTGTGTTTGATAACTGTGAAATAATCAGTTGTGATTCCACAATTTTGACATTTATTTTTTGTCACAGAGGCCTCATAAAGCCACTGCTGAAGAAATGACAAAATACCACAGTGATGAGTACATCAAATTTCTACGTTCAATAAGACCAGATAACATGTCTGAGTATAGTAAGCAGATGCAGAGATGTACGTTTCTATATGGATGTATATGTTGTATATATTTGTATTGATAAGTATAAATGAGTGTTTTTAAGATCTTATCCAAATGTAGGTATTTTTCCTGATCTAAAATAGTATTAATTATTTATTAACTTGAAAAGTCAATGTAAGAATACTAAAGCTACTTTACTTTAAAATAACAACCTACTAAAGTTTTGGTCTGTCAAGCTGCCAGAGAGCTAGCTCTTTGGATGTTCTCGTGCTCTTTATTTTGGTCCCATGTTACCTTGTGGATAATGGATATTAGTAGGGAATCTTCACTCCTCTCCTTTCAAAAAAAATGATTATGCTGTGTTTGGCATTGGCCTGGTATATATGCCCCTTGTCTTTCTTTGTATGCTTTAGTTAATCTGGACTGTAATACATGTACTCTGCTACTTCCCTTTGTTGTGATAGTAATGAAGCTTTCCATTTTCTTCTACGTAATATTCTCTTATTACAAATTAGTTGGACTTAAGGTGGAATGCAAAATATTCTAAAATAATTGGAATGGTGTCCCTCAGTATTTATATTGAACTTCAGTGATGGTATTTTAAAAGAACACTTTAAATAATAGGTGTAGTTGCTAGAAATCTCATATTCATAAAACTTGATATACATTCCTACCATATATTATTTTATTTTTAATAAAATGCTGTAATATAAACAACATAGATGGTGTTTGTCTCATTTTTAATGGACATTGAAGTCAGGCTTAAGTTAATAAGTCATGGGTAGACTTAGGGCAAATGAATGAACAAGTGATTTAAAATTTACATAATATTGAGTTGTAAACTTACGGACATATCTGAGCAGTAAGAAACTAAAACTTATCTATTATAGTGCTAATAAATTAGGGGTATGTGAAGCTATTATAAAATACTATCATTCTTGAAGACGTATAATTTGGAGGGGTGAGGAGAAACTGAGTTACATGTGTACACATCTAAGTCCCTTTCGTGCTCTCAGTACGAAGGCACTAGCTATGTTACATGTGTCATGTATCTATTTTGTTTCCTTGTGCCAAGTGCTCATTCCTTTTATATCTTGGTTGTCTTGAACTTAGTTCTTACCATCTTTCAAGATTGAGGTTAATCATGAGATTGGCAAACAGCTATTGTATCTTTTTACTATTCAGTAAAATACATTTCAAAGGTTATGGATGTTCTGTGTACTTAAGGAGGTTTTTTAAAAATAAATCATAAAGCAATTGAAGTTATTAATACTTAAACTTTAAAAAACCTTGATTAATTTATTGTCAAATATTTGATGAATGCCTAGAAAATTTAAGTCCATGTTTTGATGTAATAAATATAACCTTTTATATCTTGATAATTCTTATAAATAGAGCAGAGATAGTCCACAAATAATCCTATTAAAATTTGGTAATGGAATTTTATGTACAACATTGTTAACTGTCTTGGATAAAGTGATAAATTATATTTTTAAATGCAAACTTTAGATTACTATGATGTGTACATTTTATTGTTATACAAGCAAAAGAAGTATTTGTAGAAAATGTTTCTTGTACAGAAAAACTTTTATTCACAGAATTCATTGAAATTAATGGAATTGTCTTTCATAGTTAATGTTGGAGAAGACTGCCCAGTGTTTGATGGCCTCTTTGAGTTTTGTCAGCTCTCAACTGGTGGCTCAGTTGGTAAGTGTCCTGATTCAGTCAGACTTAAAAGTTAATTAAAGCTTGGTATGTGCCTATTAGAAATTCTTTGTTTAAAGCAAAAATTTTAATGGTGGTAGATTTTCATAACAGAAAGTAGTCAGTATGTTTATGGTGGAGTAAAATATTCTTTGACTCCAACATTTTTCTACTTTTAGTTTCTTCCAGTTAACTTTCACTTAGAGACTTCTTTTTTCTCCCTCTCTTATATCTACCATTATTTTTACCACTTTTCATATATACTCTTATTTAAATCAGATCACAGCTATAGGAAAATATTTATCTAAGGAGAAACTTCCATTAGAGCCCTAGACAATGATCTTGCCTTTTATGATTTTAAACTTTCCTAAAGTCTGTCCCATCCTGTTCTTTAGCTGGGGCTGTGAAGTTAAATCGACAGCAAACTGATATGGCTGTTAACTGGGCTGGAGGATTACATCATGCTAAGAAATCAGAAGCATCAGGATTCTGTTATGTTAATGATATTGTGCTTGCCATCCTTGAATTACTAAAGTAAGTTAATTTGTATTTATTTCTCCTTTCAAAAAGTATTTTAATTAAAACAATCTACCGTATTTTCCGGCGTATAAGACGACCGGGCATATAAGACGACCCCCTAATTTTACAGTTAAAACATAGGTTTAGGCCTATATTCGCTGTATAAGACTACAGCCTCGGAAGTGGGGGGTCGTCTTATACAGCGAATATAGGCTTAAACCTATGTTTTAACTGTAAAATTAGGGGGTCATCTTATACACCCGGTCGTCTTATACGCCAGAAAATACGGTATGTCTTAAAAAAAAACAACATGTAGTTAACAGTAAGTTGAAAATAGTTAATGGTGAATCTTTCATGGATTTATTACAAAACCATTGTAGAAATAACAGGAAATTGATCCAACTCTTGGATTGTTAAGAATGAGAAATGTATATAAATGTTAAAACTCCCATTAACATATTAGAGGCAGTTTGGCAATTTCAATTTGAATAACAGTTTCAACTGATGAAAATTGACATGAGCCTAGATTACATTTTAACATTTGTAAGTTTTAACTTTTGAAGATATATATTTGCAACTTGGGTTAAAGGAAATTTGGTTACCTATTGAATAAAATATAGATAACTACCTAGATTGGGGATTTCTGTTCTCTAAAAATGGGTATTTTTATCTCTTTAAGTTGTTAAGAGTTAGTTTGAAAGTTATCCTTGACTGAAGCTTGAGAGAGATATCTGTAGAGAGGTACTTGTGAATTTGGAGAGTTACAAAGTTAGATACTTTTACCATCGTAAATTGTATAACAAAAACAGGTACTATGTTTTTAGAGCTCATAAGAGATTTCAAAGAGCAAGTAAGTGCATTTTCTCATTTAGATTGGGCCTCACGGGTCTGAATCTCAATTCTCCTTAGCAACTGGAGGACCACCTGCCAGTGCAGCCTCCTGGAAGCAATGGATGACCCGCAGTTGCCCGTTCTGCCACCTGGAAAGTTTTTCATGGCAGTCAGTCAACCCCAGCTCATGCTACATCCTTTCTTGGGTGACTGTAGGCTGAGATGAGCTGCAGCTAGTCGCAGTGTTCTCCGGGCCTTTTGCAGAGTGGCCACAGGCTTGGCACTGAAGCACGAATTGAATCTGTATTAACTCTTTGTGAGCACCACCCATCCTGTTCCAGTAACTCCCCCTGGGACCCCACCCACCCATCTGAGGAGGCATCACCAGGGCCACTGTGAACACCAGGACAGCCAGCCTGGCTCTGTACACCTAAGGAGGCTCTTTCAGCAGCTCAGCCTTACAGGCAGCCCGCAGGGGTCAACAGACCTACGGGTGTGATGGCCTTTTGTTAAGCTGCCCCAGGACTGGCCTTGATTCACAGCAAGGCCATCCCCAAATGCTTCTAGGTCCAGTGTAGGCAAGCAACCAACCACATACAGCTTTGTAATCATACCAGGTAACCCTGGTCCAGTCAAAGGCAGTAACTGCAGTTGGTCTACACAGGAGCCCCTCCTAAGAGACACCAGAATCAACACACCAAGGGACCAGCTTTATACCACAACAGTACCACCTGATTAACCCCATAAATACCGTAGCATATCCAGAGGGTGGTCTCAATAGGCATTGGAGCTCACTGGGGTAAATCCCTTCTCTGAAGGGTCAGCACCCACATAGCAGTGCACATACACTGTGAGCATAGCCAATCTTTGCAGCCAGTCAGCCTGAGAGTCAATCCCACTCACTGACGTGCCAAAAGCAATTGAGGCTCAACTATAACATGAAAATACACAACACACATGAAGGACACTCTTAGAACACATGGACAGGTGATCAGGGAAGTTGGACTATACTATATAAGGACATATACTATATAAGGCCAGCCAGCAAAGACTAAGACATAGAAGATCTACAGAATACATAGAAATGAACACAGAGAGGAAGCCAAAATAAGGAAACAAAGAAACATGTCTCATATAAAAGAAATGGAGAGAATTCCAGAGAAAGACCTAAATGAAATGGAGTCAAACAGCCTACCAGAGCCGGATTTCAAAACACTGGTTATAAGAATGCTTAAGGAATTTAGTGAGAACTTCATCAAGGAGATAGTAAGCATAAAGGAGGACATAGAAACCATAAAAAAGAAAGTCAGATAATGAATACAATAGCTGAGTGAAGAATAAACTAAAAGAAGTCAGTAGCAGATTAGATGAAGCAGAGGACAGAATCAGCGATTTAGAAGACAGGTAGCAGAAAATACCCAAATTTGTGGGAGGGAGAATGGAAAATAAAAAAGGGGTAGGGGAGATAGTTTAAAGAACCTGTGGAACAACATCAAGCGTAACAACATTCACATCGTAGCACCAGAAGGAGAAGAGCAAAGAATCAAGAACCTATATGAAGAAATAATAACTGAAAAATTTCCCAACCTGGTTAAGGAAATAAACATACAAGCCTAGGAAGCACAGAGTTTTAAACAAGATGAACCCAAAGAGGCCCACACGGAGACACATCACAAGTAAAATGGCAAAGGTTAAAGACGAAGAATCCTAAAAGCAACAAGAGAGACAACTCAGGTTGTCAGCCATTTCTCAACAGAAACTTTCAGGAAAGAGGGATGTGGCATGAAATAGTCAAAGTGATGAGAAGCAAGTGACCTACAACCAACACTACCCAACAAGGCTATAAGTTAATATTGAAGGAAAAAGAAAACTTTCCAGACCAAAAAAAAAGCTATTGGTATTCATTACCACGAAGTCAGTGTTATAAGAAATGTTAAAGGGTCTTGTTTAAGTCAGGTGTCAAAATATGAGTAATAAAGTGACAACTATGAACCTATCAACCATCACTTTAAACAAATAGATTAAATGTTCCAATCTAAAGATTGTAGGGTAGCTGAACAGATAAGAAAACAAGACCCATACAATATACTGTCTACAAGTAACTTATCTCAGATTGAAAGACACACAGAATGAAAATAAAAGGATGGAAAAAGATTTCATGCAAATGGAAATGAAAAAAGTCTAGGGTAGCAATACTAGACTAAAACAAAGACTATAATAAGAGACAAAGGAGGACATTACACAGTGATAAAGGGATTAGTCCAACAAGGGGAAATAACTTAGTAAACATCTATGCATCCAACATAGGAGCAACTAAATATGTGAAGCACAAAAAATATTGACCAACGTAAAGAGATTGACAATTATACGATCATAGTAGGTGACTTGAATACTCCATTGCCACCAGTGGACAGATATTCCAGACAGGAAATCAATAAGGAAACAGTGGCTTTAATGATCTTTAGGCCAGACTGGATTTAATTACTATTTTTGAGCATATACATTCTTTTTAAGTGCACCTGGAACATTTTCCAAGATAGACCACATATTAAGACCACAAAACACATCTCAATAAATTCAAGAAGATTGAAATCATATGAAATGTCTCTCTGACTACAATGATTTGAAACTAGAAGTCAGTCACAAATACAGTAGACTTCATTAACTGGGACTCAAGCAACCATCAAAAAAAAAAAGTGATACTTTAAATAAAAGTTAAAATCAGTTTTTAGCAGAAATGTAAGTTTAAGCTGGGTGTGCCATGCCATGTCATGACTAAGCCCAGTCCATAGTGCAGCTGCCAGTAGCGGAGTTTATGGTGAAATCTGAGTTAATTGATTATGCTAATGACAAAATGAATTTGTCTTGAGATAAACTTGACAACTGGCTTGCTATGGATGAAGGTATTCCAGTAACTCATATACGTAATACAGAAGACATAAAAGCTCTTGTAAATCATGCGGAAATGAATATTGCGGAGGAGGAAAAGAGTGATGATGATGGGTGTGGGGTGGAAAAAGTATCCTGACAGAGGGCTACTGTAGCATTTGAAACTGACAGCTTTTAACCCCTCTTCTCTCCTCAGTATCTTATGCCGCTGCACATATCTTGAAGTTAAATTATGTGAGTGAAGTTAATTTTGAAAAGTTTACTGGCTGCCATTTAAAATTGCACACTGCACGCACAAAGCTGTTTTTATTATAAAATTGTTATATTAAGTTGTTTTTACTTGTCTTAATTTGCTTATAATCACTGTATTCCAGTATTAATATCAAGGCAATACAGAGTTTATGGTATGGTATAGTATGGGGTGTAGTATTAGTTAGGCCTGTTTTTACTAGTAACTGTCAAGCAACCATAAACTACACTTATCTGATTTGTTTGGCATTTAGCAATCCCCATGGGTGCCACTTAGTTTAGTTAACTGAGAGTCTACTGTAAAAACCTAAAAAACACACAAACACATGGGGAGGATAAATAACATGCTGCTAAACAATGAATGGGTTACTAAAGAGAACAAGGAAGAAACCAAAAAATACCTTGAGACAAATGAAGAAAGAAAAGGGAAAACAAAAACCCAAATCTATGAGACATAGTGAAAGCAGTCTTAAGGAGGAAATTAATTAATAGTAATAGAGTCTTAAAAAATATATATAGCAGATCAGTAAAACCAAGACGAGCTGGTTCTCTGGAAAGTTAAACAAAATTGATAAACCTTTAGCCAGGATCATCCAGAATAAAATAAGAGGACGTAAATAAATAAAATCAAATGAAAGAGAAGTGACAATGGATATTATAGAAATTCAGAATTATTGAGACGATACTGTGAGCAAATTATATGGGAACAAATTGGACAGTCTGCAGTCTGGATGAAATGGATAAATTCTTAGAGGTATACAACCTTCCAAGGCTGAATCAAGAAGAAAAAAATCTTTAACTGACTGATTACCCAACAAACAAAAGTCCTAGACCAATTGGATTGACAGATGAATTTACCAAATATTCAAAGAATTAACATCTGTTCTTAGATTATTTTGAAAAAATTCAGGTAGATGGCAGGCTTATTCTACCAGGCCACTATTTCCCGGATTCCAAAACCAAATATACATTTAAAAAATTGACAAAAAAAGAAACTGTAGGTCAACATCACATAAAGTGAAAAGTAAAAATCAATTGATATTGATATGATCATATTAATAGATGTAGAAAAAGCATTTGACAAAACCCAGCGTTCATTTATTCATTCTTCAACAAAGTAGAAATCACGGTAACATAATAAAGGCCATATATGACAAACTAACACCTGTCATAATATTCAATGGGGAAAAACTAAAAAGCATTCTCCTTATGATCAGGAACAAGAGAAGGATGGATATCTACTTTTACCACTTTTATTCAACATAGTACTGGAAGTCTTAGCCACAGCGATCAGACAAGAAAAAGATAAAAGGCATCCAAATTGGAAAGGAAAAAGTGAAACTTGTGTTTGCAGATGATATAATACTACACCCAAAGATTTAAAAAAAACTATTAGCACTGATAAATGAATGTAGTAAATAAAGTAGCAGGATACTAAACTAATATTTATAAGTCAGGTGTGTTTTTATATACCAATAACTACAGAAAGAGAAATTAAGAAAACAATCCCATTTACAATTGCATCCAAAAAAACAATAACCTACGAATAAATTTAACCAAGGAAGTAAAAGACTTGTACTTGGAAAATTATAAGACATTAATGAGAGAAATTGAAGAATATAACAGTAAATGTATACCATGCTCATGAATAGGAAGAATTCATATAGTTATAATGTCCATGCTACTGAAAGCAGTCTAGATTAGATTCAATTTAATTCCTATCAAAATGGCAATGGCATTCTTCATAGAACTAGAACAAATAATCCTGAAATTTCCATGTTAGGGGATGTTTTTAATTGTTATATTGTCAGTTGCTGGGAATGTTCTTTTTTTTTTTTCAGTTTGTTTATTAATTTTTTGACAGAGAGCGAGATACAGAGACAGAGAGAGAACTGAACTGGGAAAACTCCCCAGTTCAGCATATGGTTTCGCACGGACCAGGGCCGGGATTTGATCCTTGGTCCCCGGCAATACAAAGTGAGCGCTTAACCCACTGAGCCATCCCGGCTTCCCCTGGGAATGTTATTTAGCATGAGAAAGAATGTAACTTAGATAATGATTTTATTTAAAAAAAAAAAAAAAAGGTCTGCAACTCAAACTTAAGATACTTGGTCTCTTAGGTTAAAAGTAAAGTAAGAAAGGGAAGATGAAGCATTCTGGAATAAAAGCACTCATAAATTGGTTTCCTAAGTCCTTGGTGGTTCTACCCATCTGAAAACCTTTAAAAACCTTATTTATGGCTTTCTTTTCAGGTATCATCAGAGAGTCTTATATATTGATATTGATATCCATCACGGTGATGGTGTTGAAGAAGCTTTTTATACAACAGATCGTGTAATGACTGTATCATTCCATAAGTATGGGGAATACTTCCCTGGAACAGGAGACTTGAGGGTAAGACTGAATTTTGTCCAAATAAATATGAAACTAACATAGGAAGCTAGTGATGCTATAGACCTGAACTAACACTTTTCCTGAGTCATTAATTTGAAGCTTATATGCAGAATTCATTGATTTTACATGCTATATAACATCAGCTAAAATTCACTTTTAATGACTAGGCAAAAATTTAATAAAAACTTACAGTACTTTTTTTTTGCGTAGCTATTTTCTTTTATTGAATAAGTATTTTTTAATTTCCACAAAGCATGAAGCAGTTTTCTTGATGATCAATGTGAATCTTCAAAACCTACTTAATGGTAACCTACATTGGTATTATAGGGGTGGGCAAACTGCAGCCCGCTACAGGTTTTTTTGCTGCCCGCCAAGACATCAGATTTTTATGGTACAATTTATCTTTTCTGAAATGCAAAGTTAACTAATAAATGCAGTCATTTTAAAAAGTGTGGCCCTCTGCCAACCTTCATTTAAAGCGGCCCCCGAGCCAAAACAATTACCCACCCCTGGATTAGAAAGATTGGTGGATTAAAGTAATTGAACCCTTTTCAGGTTCTTGTACTACCCTTTTTCTTTTCTTTTTTTTTTTTTAAATTTTATTGTTAAATTTATTGGGCTGACATTGATTGGTAACAATTAGTTTCCGGATGTCCCAAGTCCACATCACATCACCTATGCATCGCATTATGTGCTCACCACCCATCACCATATATCCCGTGTCCACTCCTGCTTCCCTCCCCTCCCCAACTCTCCCTCCCGACTCTTGTACTACCCTTTTGTGATTGGTCTTGATTTAATAGGTCTAAACTTTAATCTTTTTCTATGGCTTCTGAAATTTGTAGTAGATAGCTTTTGAGAAAAAGAATACCATAGCTTACTTATCCTGCCTGCCTATTACTTTGACTAAATTTATAATATGTTTCCTTTCAGTTGGTGCTCTTGTATTTTATGAATGTTAAAAACTGCTGGTCAAATCATGTTTCTCCAAACTTTAAGAAGTTTTCTTACTTCACTAGAGGGGTTTTTATTTTTTAACCAAACCACTTACATGTTGAAGTTTATTCAGAAATTTAAATAGCAGTTTTTAATTCATCCTGGATTATGTGGGATATTTCTCTTAGCATGGCATTCAATGTTAATTCTAAAGTATATTGTTGTTATTTCTCAAATCTAATATGTTTTATTGTTTATTTAGCTACCAAACGTTTAAAGTGGCCTTAATCTTTGAATGTGTTACATTTTCTTTGATGACAAGGTGATATCTTTTCAGTAATAGTTGTAATGGTGAAATTCTTTTTACTTGTAAATGGGTGGAGATCAGTTTAATTATTTCAGTTTAAATTATGTGTCTTCTAAAATTGCAAATTTATATTTCAGTTCCTTTTCAGTTAGTTCCTTTGATGCCTTTCCCCGCTTGGTCTTATCTTGAAGACCAGTGGTTCTCAAGGTATGATCCTTAAACTAGCAAAATTAGTGTCAGTGAGAAATTTGCTGGAAGCATGTATTCTCAGGCCCAGACACTTCTAGGTTATTCTGCACACTAAAGTTTGAGAACCACTGCTCTAAAATCAATAGAACTTATTTGTCTAGTCATTGCACCCCAGTAAAATTAAGCAAAAAAAGCCTCCAGTTGTATAATGTTTTTGTAATATCTTAATTAATCTCAGAAATTGCAAATGGTGGAAGTAGGTCCCTGTTTAAATTTCTCACAGTATTATGATTACTTGAAGTCGCTGGAAAATATTAGAGGATGCGTAAAAAGATTTGAGAATGACTTGCAACGTCTCTTCCTAAGATTTTATACTCACTATATGAAATGTCATCCTAATATTTTCCTTTTGGATGTTATTATATACGTGTTCCTAAAATTTTGTAAGGAAACTAAAAATCTATCATTACATTTTATTTGTAGTTCTATTTGGACTTTTGTGAAACTTGTGTATCTTTGGATGTTATTTTAATAAATATTCCCATTTCTACCTGACAATTCATTCTAAATCAGAAAAGAACTTACAACATTGTTAAAACTTTGTTTGCGTTTATTAGATCAATGGTCTAGGTGGAAGAAAAAACACAAAGCTGTGATAAAGTAGCAATTATGGAGAAAGAAATTAAAGGGATAAGCATGGTCTAGTAAGGGCAGCAGCTGAGTTGCAAGCCTAGATTGATAAGTGCTGACCAACTGTCTGTTCTTAGTGTCAGTGTGTATTCCAGAGATTTTTTAGTACAGGAGTCTAGGGATTCACAGTAGTTTGTACACATTTTTGCAGCTTGTATTTCATTATATATAAAAATTTAAACTATTCTTTTTTAAGATTCTATTGAAATTTAGACTTTAAAAAAATTCTAGGGGGCGGTTTCTTCATTGAAAATTGGGTCATAGTAACTAAATGTTGGAGGGTAAGCTATGTTTCTTAAAAAAATGTATTCAACCTAGATCATTCCAATGAGAGACATGGGAAGAACTTGTACAAGTGTTAATTAAAGATTTATATTTATTGAAACGCTAACACAAGAATCAGTCACCCCCAATCCTTCGAAGTTGAGGTAAAGCACTGTTTTAGAGAAGTGTCTTCTATCTCTTCTAGGAATGTGTACATCCAAGTATATATTTGTATATATCCCTGTATCACACAGAAATACATATGTGCACATATGCATAACATACAAATAAGTATATGTAATATGTGTATATATATTTTAAGAGCGTGTGTGTAGCTGGAACCCAGCCCTCAGCTTCTTTCCTTTGCTTCTTTTGGGAGGTGTTAAATGCATAGAGTAGTACTTACTCAACAAGTAGAAGCAAAATTTATTTCAAGCCCAATTAAAGAACAGATTTTGATACTTAGGGTTCTTTGCCTCAGAGTGTATGTTTTTTCTATAGTTTACTCATAAAGTTGTCTTATACTGTTTTTGATGAATTTCTTGGGTTAATGTAATATATAACTTTATATTGCTTTTAATTATGAAATTTTCTAAAATAATCATTACAGATTAATTGTAATTGGTTCATCTTTATAAGCAAACCAGGGGAAGCCGGGATGGCTCATTGGGTTGAGTGCTCACTTTGCAGCGCCGGGGACCGAGGATCGAGTCCCGGTCCCGGCCCGTGCGGAACCATATGCTGAACTGGGAGCCCCCCCAGTTCAGTTATCTCTCTGTCTCTGTCTCTCTCTCTCTGTCAAAAAAAATAAATAAATAATAAGCAATCCATATATATACAAATATGTACTTTGTATTTTTTTTTTAACCTATGTGATGAATTCAGAATTGGTTTTTGTTATCTAGTATTTTTATCTTTTAAAAATTTTAATTCAAACTCTATTATGAAATTTTCTCTTAAGATAATTTAATTCTGTATTTTAGGATATTGGTGCAGGAAAGGGCAAATACTATGCTGTCAATTTTCCAATGAGAGATGGTATAGATGATGAGTCATATGGGCAGATATTTAAGCCTGTAAGTATTATTATTTTCAAAATTGAATTCTAAAATGTTTTTAGAGATAATAACGTGTTATCTTGTACGTAGATTATCTCAAAAGTAATGGAGATGTATCAGCCCAGTGCTGTCGTCTTACAGTGTGGTGCAGACTCGCTATCTGGTGATAGACTTGGTTGCTTCAATCTGACAGTTAAAGGTAAGCTATTTAAAGGGTGATGTTCTCAAAACTTTATAACTAGTTTATCTTGTTTCAGTAAGGTCTTGTGTAAGTCTTTGTTATTTTGTCAAGTTTATGTGTGTGCATTCATACAGGAATAGTTTTATAAGACTTTTTGTAATCCCAACCAAGGCAAGTATTTTCAGTATTCCTGGTTGATTCTTTGGTGTGTTTATCTTTCTCCACCTAGTATAGAAACTTGGTTACTTTTAATTTTTAATTTTAGCCTTGTATATTCACTTCCCTTTATGAAGGAAGGGGGATTTAGGTCTCTTTAACCTCTTTATCCCCAATATATTCACATACCCTTCCAATATCTCCACTTTTACAGTTTAAATCTGGTATTTATATCACAATTTTGGTTGTCGTATTATTCATTGTTTACAGCATCATCAACATGAAAGTACATTTCAGCTTATTTAATTTTTCTTTTATTATGTAATATTTTCCTAATTAATTAGTTTTTTCTTTATGTATTACTAACTGACCAGTGTCTGTGGCTTCATATGTTTAGGTACTTCAAGCATGCTATCAGTTTTACCTCCTTGAAGAATAGCCTTCTCACCTGGTCCTGTTTGGATGAACGTCCTCTGTAGACCTGGTAGACCACAGAGCTGTTCTTTGCTTCTTACACACACACACACATACACACACACTTTTAGGTAGCTTCCAGAGAAAGGGTGTATGGGAAATAAGGAGTACTGTACCAAACATATGTAAGTCCAGACCAAAGTAAAAATCCCACCATTATAGAATGAACTTCTAGAGGATGAGAATAAATCTAAAATTGTATTTAATAAGTTCTTTAATTTTATTACGTGTGAATCAGTAGTGATTTATCATGGGTATTATACATAATTTTGGAGTGCTTTTTCTTGTGAATTTTTTGGTAACAAGTTAATGTTCTGCTTTGAATTTTCATAGATGTGAAGAGTTCTCACATAGAACTTTTTCTAGAATGACTGTGGGCTGAAATGGAATTAAATAACTAAATTCTGGTATTAATGGCTATTATATTTAATGTTATACTTGCTACTGTACCAGACAGGCAACATTAGAATTATGGTATAATCTGTTATTCTACCTTTATTAGGTTGAACCATATGATACTAATTACCCCTTTTCTTGGTAGGTTAACCAATGGCCAGGAATCTAAAGAATGGATTAAGTGAATAATCAAAACTGGGGAAAAAAACTCATTTGCACAATGATTTAGTGGCTGCCAGAGGGGCAGGGGTAAAAGGGTATAGGGGAGGGGGATCCAAGTATATAGGGATGAGGTCGGGGGGACGGACCTGATTCTGGGTAGTGAGCTCATAGTATAACACATAGGCAATGTATTATAGAATTGTACACCTATAACACATAGGCAATGTATTATAGAATTGTACACCTGAAACCCATGTAACTTTGCTGACCAATGTCACCCCAATAAATTTGAGAAACAAAAGAAGACAAAACAATGGCCAAATAGCCATAGTTTCATATTATTGAACTTCATATGTGTTGATAACCATTTGTTGCCTCAAAATGGATATGCTCTTCCAAAAATGATCTACCGAAAGTACTCATACTCTTAAGATATATAACTATCAGATTTCCTGTCATAACTCTTTGAATGTTCAGTGCTTTTATACTTACAAGCAATAACTTTTTTTTTAAGATTTATTGTTTTAAGAGAAGGTGCGAGAGAGAGAATGGGGGAGCAGAGCAGTCTCAATAGTTGTATATCATTAGTTGTGACATTGTTTCATTCCACACAGGTGGATAAGGGGCTGTGCAGGGTGGGAACCAAACTGGGGACCTCTCACACCAGAGGAGAGAACCTTCACCGCCATCTGGTGGTTACCAGTTGTGCCACACAGTTCAGTGTAGCGGTTTGCATGGGCCAGGGCTGGGATTCGATCCCCAGACCTTGCAGTTGCAAGGCAAGCACTCAACCTGTTGAGCTATCTTGGCATCCTAAAAACTTTCATAATCATAAACCGCAGCATTTCACTCTTCCAGTAATCTACATTATATCTTAACCGACTGATAGAATTTAGTTATATACAGCATACAGAATATTTGTAATCCCAAATCTAAAACTTGGTTATAAGCTTTCTTCATTGCCATATTTTATTCAAATTTCTGAGGTCTACTAACATCATTTAGCTACCTCTTAAACTAATTTCCTTTCTGCCTTCATTATCTTTTCACTGTTGTATTCTGCCTGGGCCCATTCTTTATTTTCAATTTTAGCCTTAAAAAAAAATAACAAAAAAAACCCTTTTAATGTAATTTTGATCAGATTTTGAGATACAGGAAAAGTAAATTTTTTGTTTAGCCAGCTATCTTTACTTGAAAATCTGTAAATTAACTTTGTTTTTTAAAATACCCAGATGGTTTTAATCTATTGTAAGAAAGCTATACGAGGGCTGTCTGGAAAAAAATCTTGCCATTGTCAGTATAATGAGAATGGTTACATGGCCAAATACTTTCTGGACAGCCCTCATATTTTTCTTTTTTTTAAGATTTATTTTTATTGTTTTGACAGAGAGAGAGGAGGGGGAGGCCCAGAGCAGTCTCCATAGTTGATAGCATTAATTTTCCATATAGTTTTACTCCACAGGTGGGCGTGAGGCTGCGCAGGGCAGGAACTGGGCCAGGAGTCTCCCGCATAGGCCCCGGCAAGAACTGAACTGGGAGCACACCCCAGTTCAGCATAGGGGTCTACATGGGCCGGGCCCTGGATTCGATCCTTGGTCTCCGGGCTACAGAGCAAGCACTTAACCCACTGAGCCATCCCAGCTTCCCCCCTCGTATTTTTCTAGTAGCAATAATAAAAAGTAAATTGTGAATCATATAATGCATCCATTGAAAAATAATGAAACAATATATAGTTACATGATGTAAATAGATCATTAAACTTCAAACAATTAGTTCAGAGGGGATTGGAAGGGAATATTTATAAAACAAACTTTGGGTGCAGTTTTAGGTAATCTTTCTTTGCACGTTTTTGATTTTTCTAAATACTCTTCCAACAAGCATGAATTTTCTTTAGAATTGAAGGTTTTTTTTGTTTAAAATTGATGTATGTACCTAAATGGTAATATTCTAAAAAGTTACTGGTGAACCAAACCAGGTTGAAAACTGATGATGTACCGTATTTTCCGGCGTATAAGACGACCCCCTAATTTTACAGTTAAGACATAGGTTTAGGCCTATATTCGCTGTATAAGACTACCCCCCACTTCCGAGGCTGTAGTCTTATACAGCGAATATAGGCCTAAACCTATGTCTTAACTGTAAAATTAGGGGGTCGTCTTATACGCCGGAAAATACAGTAACAACTATGGAGACTACTCTGGACCCTCCCCCTTCTCTCTGTCAGTCAAAAACAATAAAATAAATCTTTAAAAAATAGTTACTCAAAACTTGTAATTGATTATTGAACTGACATTTATCCAAAAGAAATACTTGTTTTTATATTAGGTTTACTTTATGTTCAAATTTTTACATGCAGAAATTTTTTGAAGTTCTTAATAGTAATAAATATTAATCTTATAAGAAAATTATCCATAATACCAGTACCTAAAGATAACCTGTAGTTAAACTATGTTGTATAAGCCTTCTGTAATCTTTCTGTGCATAGTCTATAGGGAAATGCAGTAACAAAATACCTACCAATTTAGATTGTGTATGTTACATTACTTCCCATATAACTTCACATGAACATAACATCTTCACACCACACATCATCTTCCTATGTTAATAAAAATGTTATATTTTTTAAAGATTTAATTTTATTGTTTTTGAGAGAGAGAGAGATACAGAGACAGAGAGAAGGGGGAGTGCCCAGAACAGTCTCCATAGTTGTACATCATTAGTTTTTCCACATAGTTTTATTCTACAGGTGGGTGCGGGGCTGCACAGGGCAGAAGCTGGGCCAGGGTCTCACCCAGGTGAGAAGCGAGGGGCACCCCCCAGTTCAGCATGTGGGTCCGCATGGGCCAGAGCCGGGATTTGATCCTTGGTCCCCAGGGCTGCAAAGTGAGTGCTTAACCCACAGCCATCCCGGCTTCCCCATATTTTGATCTTAATATAGTTACCGTATTTTCCGGCATATAAGACGACCCCCTAATTTTACAGTTAAAACATAGGTTTAGGCCTATATTCGCTCTATAAGACTACAACCTCAGAAGTGGGGGGTAGTCTTATACAGCGAATATAGGCCTAAACCTATGTTTTAACTGTAAAACTAGGGGGTCGTCTTATACGCCGGCAAATACGGTATATTAGGTTAGTGCAAAAGGAATTGCAGATTGTGAATTTTCAGTCATTATAACCAGGCCTCAAACACATCTTTATTAACCAAAATAGGAACCATTAACAATCAGCACATTCTTACCAACACATAAGTTAGTTTAATTCTGTAGCATAAAAATCTGTGTTTTGGGATTAAGTCTTAGAAAGTATTTTGTGTATCCTGCTGCTTGTAGACACGTTTTCCCTGCAAAAATTTGTCAAGATGCTTGAAGAAGTGACAGTCAGTTGAGGAGACATCAGATGCATATGGTGGATGAGGCAAAACTTCATAGCCCAATTCGTTCTCTTTTTATTTTTTTTACGGGGTGGGGGTGTTTATTAAAAGTAGAAGTATGCTTCTGAGAAGTGGGAGCGTAGCAGAAAGGATAGCTTCTTAGAAGCAAAAGTATACTCCAGAGAGATAGGAGCATGCCTGAGTGAAAGAGTGGCTCAAAAGGCCTCATTAAACTTTTGAAGTGTTGGTTGTGTAATGTGTGGTCGGGTGTCATCATGGAAAGTTGCACCCTTTTTGTTGACCAATGCCAGCTTTAGGCACTGCAGTTTTCAGTGCATCACATCGATTTCTTAGTCATACTTCTCAGGATTCAGGAAGCTATAGTGGATCAGACTGACAGCAGACCACCAAATAATGACAATGAATTTTTATTTTTTTTTGGTGCAAGTTTGGCTTTGGAAAGTGCTTTGGAGCTTCTCGGTACAACCACTGAACAGGTTGTCGTATAAAGTCCACTTTTTGGCGCATGTCACAATCTGATCGAGAAATGGCTCACTGCTATTGTGTAGATTAAGAGAAGATGACACTTCAAAACGATTTTTTTTGATTTTCAGTCAGCTCATGAGACACCCAATTATCAAGCTTTTTCACCTTCCCAATTTGCTTCAAATGCTGAATGACCATAGAATGGTTGACCCTGAGAACTTCGGCAACTTCTTGTGTGGTTATAAGAGGATCAGCTTCGATGATGGCTCTCAATTGGTCATTGTGAACTTCTGAAGGCCGGCTACTACACTCCTCTTCTTCAAGGCCCTCGTCAACTTTGCAAACTTCTTGAACCACCACTATACTGTATGGTCATTAGCAGTTCCTGGGCCAAATGTGTTGTTGATGTTGAGAGTTCTCTCTGGTGCTTTACAACCCATTTTGAACTCAAATAAGAAAATCGCTTGAATTTGCTTCTTGTCTAACACCATTTTCGTATATAAAATAAATAGCAAGTAATAAGTCATTAGCAGACAAACAAAGTGAGAAATGTGCATTAAAATGATGTATAATAACCACATTTATTTAAGACTATTCTAATATCAAACAGCAAATATCAACAGTGTAAACCAGCAACTAACAACTTTTGTACCAACCTAATATATTTGACTTTTCAATGAGGGACACTTGCTAAAATAGCCAGTTATGCTTTACTGGCTGTGTTTTATATATCATTGTGTGAAAGGTGTTTGTTAAACAGTTTTAGAGTAGAAATTTCTGGAAATTTTTACATACTTGTTCTTAAAATATTTATGTGCTGCCAAAGTGAGCACATTGTTTCTAAAATATTTAGAAAAGCCATTTTTATAAAGGAAGTTTTGTGTTTGTCGATTTAAAATTCATTTTTATAACTACTACAGTACAGATTGTTACCTAAATCTTCTTTGTCTTAGGTCATGCTAAATGTGTAGAAGTTGTAAAAACTTTCAATTTACCATTACTTATGCTCGGAGGAGGTGGATACACAATCCGTAATGTTGCTCGATGTTGGACATATGAGACTGCAGTTGCCCTTGACTGTGAGATTCCTAATGGTAAGTGTTATTCTTATGATAACTTTATGGGATGAACTGTCAATATATAGAAATAGAAAGGTGTATGATTAAAATAATTTCCAAAATCCGTGTAAATAGAAAAGCAGTTTATTAATGAATGAATTTACTTTGCATTCACTTTTGAACATTTTCTTTGGAAATATTTCTCAACTTGAATCTGGATTTTCTTGAATTTGTCTGAAAGCTGAGCTTTTAATATGTAACTTTTGTTGTTTTTAATAGAATTGCCATATAATGATTACTTTGAGTATTTTGGACCAGACTTCAAACTGCATATTAGTCCTTCAAACATGACAAATCAGAACACTCCAGAATACATGGAAAAGATAAAGTAAGATATCATTGAATTGATGTAATAAACATTTTGTCTTACACAGCTTTTAGAAACCTTTAGAAGGCCTAGTACAGTAGGTTAGCTTTATATACATAATATGTTTTGTTTTGTTTTTTCAAAAGCATTTGAAACCTGAAGAAAAATACTAAATATATGCGCTTCATGGCCTAAAATATATTTCCATTTTCTATCAGTTAAAATCAATTATTAAATTGTTAACAGACACTGTAAATTTTATACCTGTCAGTGAAATATGGGGCTAAAATAGTGCCTACATTATAAATTTTGAGGATTAAATGGGTTAATAGTATGTAAAGTATCAATGCTTAATAAAATCACTTTAATTCATAAGTTAAGCTATATAAGAGACATTTTGCTTAATGTTTTACATTTAAAAGGAACTTGAAAGAAAATACATTTTGTTTGATAACTTTGTGTAATTTAGACAGCGTTTATTTGAAAATTTACGCATGTTACCTCATGCACCTGGTGTCCAAATGCAAGCTATTCCAGAAGATGCTGTTCATGAAGACAGTGGAGATGAAGATGGAGAAGACCCAGACAAGAGAATTTCCAGTAAGATAATGTTACTTTTTTTTGGTTTGTTAAAATAACACTACAAACTAAGTTTTAGTTGCCCGGGAACTTCACTATGTTTCATGAGTACACTATTCGTCTTTTTTTTTTTTTTTTTAATCTTACATAGATTTAATTAATTTCTTATGTCTCAAAGCCTGATTTGAGTGTCAGTGATTTCAGTTTATATGACACATATATGATCAGAAGTTTCCACAAATTAACCACTTACGTATATCTGGGAATAAATTTGGAAAATAACCCATTTACTTAAAGTTGAGTGAGATGAATAACCTGAAACTGTAGCATGTGTTTGATTCTATAGCCTCTCCTTCCACTTAATATACTTGCTAGATGTATATCACAATGGTATGCTATCATGATAAAGACATTCCTAACATATTTGGTGTTAATGGTATTTTTAATTTTGTCTGCTTCCTCTTCAAGCTCTGAAATAAATGTTACCTTTTAAGATAAAGATATGATCTCCACCTCCTATTAGAAAATAGACAATTTTTCCCTCAAAGGTTTTTGGTAATGAGATTCCCCAGTTTTTTTCTTTTATTATTTGTTTGTTTGTTTTTTAATTACTCCTGGATCAAAGCAAAATTTTCAGTACAGTAGACTCCCAGTTATGTGACACCCATGTTGGGTAAATATATATTTCTTGGGGAAGCTGGGACAGATTAGCGGGTTAAGCGCTCGCTTTGTAGCCCCAGAGACTGAGGATCAAATCCCGTCTCCGGTCCAGGCGGACCCATGTGCTGACCTGGGGTGTGCCCCCATTTCAGTTTTTGCCGGGGCCTATGCAGGAGGCTTCTGGCCCAGTTCCTGCTCTGCGCAGCCCCTCGTCCACCTGTGGAGTGAAACTATATGGAAAACTAATGCTCTCAACTATGGAGACTGCTCTGGGCCCTCCCCCTTCTCTCTGACTCTATCTCTCTCTGTCAAAAAACAATAAAAATAAATCTTAAAAAATAAAATATATATATATATTTAATTTTTTTTGCCAGTTCCTTGAGAGTGCCAGTTGCTTGAGTTTTAATGGAGAGTCTACTGTATTAGCAAACCATGCATTCCGTTCTAAAGAGATGGGCTACGGTACATTTTCTACTTTAAGAATAGTCTTATAACTATTAAGTATCTGTTATCTTAAACTTAAATGAAATGGCTGATTACTGTAGTTGTTCAAGGGAGCATTCACTGTAACAGTTACAAAACGTATGACTGACTACTTTTGTCAAAACTTGCATTAAAATTTTTATATCAGTTAGAGCTTCAGACAAACGGATAGCTTGTGATGAAGAATTCTCAGATTCAGAGGATGAAGGAGAAGGAAGTCGTAGAAATGTGGCTGATCATAAGAAAGGAGCAAAAAAAGCTAGAATCGAGGAAGACAAGAAGGAAACAGAGGACAAAAAAGCAGGTGAGATTTATTTTGGGTGGTAAATGGTTTTAAAAATGTAAGTTTTTAAAAGTGAACTGCACTGCTGTTATGAGATCCTGACGTGAGTTAGCACTGGTATTGTGGGGAAGGGGCTAGGTAGGTGTCTTTTTCTGCATAAGTGGTGCTTGCTTAGCTCTTAGGTATCTTTTATTTAGAGCTCTCTAAATACTATTAGTCATATTTGCTTTTATAGTATAGGAAACCTTATTACCTTCTCTTGGTTGAAATGGGCTTAACATAGTGACTATTGTACTATGATATAGATTGTATAAGAGAAGACAAAGTAATTATAGATCTCTGTAGTCTGAGCACAGCTGAAATCTGATTTTTTTAACTCCCTAAAGTTTATTTCCAGGAAATAAAACACAAAAGAAGACTTAGATTATCCTTAGACACACTTAACCATTTTGAGAAAGCTCAGAATATAGCCTTTCTTCAGAAATTGAAGAGAGAACGAAAAAATAAAGAACTCTGAGGAAAGATAGGAAGGGATTTCGGAACTGTCTTGGGGAGGAGAAAATACTTCTGATGTCTTAACTTAAAATATGCTATATCAGTTTATCTGTTAAGAAAAGTCAGTACTTTATAGGACATTGAATTTGCTACAAGAATCTGTTGTCTTTGAACAAAGTTCCCAGAGCTCTTAACACATTCTCAGTCATTTTATATAATACATCAAATAATAGCATAGCACCTCATTACAGCATATGATATTTCTCTTTGCTCAATTGAGCTGCTCATGGCTGGGGAGTGCAGCTATCTTAAATATCTGTTCTCAGCACTTGCTGCATTTCCTGATGGATGCCTGATAACCATTTGCACGTAATCAGATGATGAGCATGCGTTTAGCTGGCCTGTTAATTTTGACCCTGTAGCATGTGGAAAACTGATTTTAAGATACTGCTTCAGCATCCTTGTATCTATTACATTGAAGTAATGTGAGTAAGCTGACTTTTGGGTTCTTTTTCTTTTTTATTAGTGTATCTTGATACACTTAGTTCTGTTCTTTTATTTGTGGATTAACTCTAAGCTACCATCTCTACCGTTGTATAATTTTAACTTCTCAGTTTATTAACAAGATGGCTTCAGTCTACTCTTGTGTACTAATTAACATACAGAAATTCCATCTATGGTTGCGGTAAGGAGGACTTAAGCTATAGCTGTAGGATTTTTCTAGTATTTTCCTTTCTTTTCACTGTCAGTAGTATATCTTTTTGTCTATCCTTTTTTTGGTGTTTTCATTTTCAAGTCTTTTTTCTTTGCTTTTTCTTCCAAATGGGAAAGTAGGTACACTGGGATGGCTTGTCTTTCTTTCTGTTTTAGCTAAAAATGAGAGTACCTTTTGATCTGGCTTAATGGCTTGGTGGTAGATTAATCTTTGTAGCTCCTCAGTACTTGTATTGCTGATGTTGATACTTCTGGGGAAAAAAAAAAAAAATTTTTTTTTGGTGATAAATTCTTATAGGGCCTTGCAGTTGTTAAAATACTTCAGCTTACATATGAAAGAAATACTACTATATATATAGAAAACTTTTTTTTAATTTATAATTAAAACAAGCTTGTCCAACCCAGCGGTCCGCATGCAGCCCAGGATGGTTTTGTATGCAACCCAACCCAAATTCATAAACTTTCTTAAAATATTATGAAATTTGTGTGTGTGTGTGTGATTTTTTTTTCAGCTTATTAACTGTGATTAGTGTTAGTGTATTTTATGTGTGGCCCAAGACAAGTCTTCCATTGTGGCCCTGGGAAGCCAAAAGATTGAATGCCACTGTCTTAAAACGTATAGTTTGGGCCGTTCCTTTTCTCTTTTTTCCTTCCCTGATCCTGTTTCCAAAATTAAGCCAGAAGTTGAAACAAATGTCAAAATATCCATGTTGCCTCATGTTTACGTTTATAGCTCAGACCCATGCCCAGAAATTTTTATGTGGAACGCTTAACAATAGTATTCATAATTCACTATATCTTTATTACTAGAACATTACCTCACAACGTTGGTTCATTTGCTTATGGAAAGAAAATATGGAGCACATTTGGGCTCATTTGTTTTAGCAATCTTGAGTTTATAGTGTCATTTCTATCTCAATTTTTATTGAAATACTGAAGTTTCAGTATTTATAATGAGGGTTAAAAATCAATGGTATAAACAGTAGGATTTACCCTCTGTTGTGTCTCTGGGCTCCTCTGTTTCTCCCCTCTTCTCACAGTACTCTAGCCAAATTGGTCTTTCAGTTCTTCCTGCCAACATGCTAATTCCTTCTTGCCTCAAACCCCTTTAAAGTTTTCCCTCTGTTCAAGATATTCTTCCCCTTTCTCACCCCAAAGCTGTTCATTCTTCAGGACACCTTTTAAATGTCACTCCTTCATGGTAGCCTTTCCTGACCTAGTGTTGTACTCATGTCTGTAAGCTTAACTTCTTCATAACACATATTCCAGCTATAATAAAGAAGCAAAACTGATTACAAAGAAGCAAAACTTCAAAAGGATAAAGATGTCATTACATTGACATCATGAATTTCTCATCATTTAATACAGCATGTAGCACAAACCTTATTGAATTAATAAACAGTTACGTAGGACAATTTTTTTATATTTTAAGTAAAGAGTATTTTTAAATAAAATGTTTTATATTTCAAGATATATAGGTTTTAATCTCTTCTAATTTTTGTTTTTAGATGTGAAGGAAGAAGACAAATCCAAGGATAATAGTGGCGAAAAAACAGATACCAAAGGGTAAATTATATTTCTTATCTAGTAATTTTTATAACTGTAAAAATACATTTACTTGGGGTGGCGGTGTATGTATTCTTTTGAGAAGTATTGGACTGGACCTCAGTAAGTTGTAGGAGATGCTTTGAATTTTAGTCTGTATTGGTGCTAAAGACAATATGTGTTATCTTATTAACCATCAGTTTATGTGTCAAGTATTTGGCTGCTTATTTGTTACTTATGTAGCTTGCCTTAGAAATCACAAAGACTAGTACCAATCAGTATTATAACTGAATATAAATCAGTCTGTGTTCTTTTACATAATTTATCTGAGACCATTATTGCGGTTAATTTTTATATAGGCACTCATGGCCTTTTATGTTGCTCTTATTTCTGTATACATGATTTTTTACCATTATGAGATGATTAAATTTAACAGTTGAAAAATATACAATTGAGGTTTTTATATTGTTAGAAAGCATGTAAATGCTTAGCCACACATAATTTTGTGCTAGCCTTTATAGGATAATTTAGAAAAGATTAAGGTAGTCAGTACTCCCAAAACACTCAAGACATCAGCTTTACAGGCTTCTTGACCTGAGCTTGCATGACTTGATCAATAGGTCAGTGCATTTAAACTGAGATTGTGCCTTTTTTAACATTTCCTGTTGCTTTCTACAGAGCCAAATCAGAACAGCTCAGCAACCCTTGAATTTGAGAGTCTCGTCGGTTTCAGAACATAAAAAAATGGAGAAAATATTGGGAAGAAAAACGTTTTCTTTTTGAAGACTTCTGGTTTCGTTTTATACTACTTTAGCATGGACTATTTATTTTCAAAATGGCTTGTTTTTGTTTTTCTTGTCAAATTTTATTGAGTTTTCTAATTATGAAGCAAAATTTCTTTTCTCCACCATGCTTTATGTGATAGTATTTAAAATTGATGTGAGTTATTATGTCAAAAAACTGATCTATTAAAGAAGTAATTGGCCTTTCTGAGCTGATTTTTCCATCTTTTGTAATTATCTTTATTAAAAAATTGTACTTGGATTGTCTTTTGTGTATTTACTATAACAAATCTTTTTTCAGAAACTAATGAAATGACATATGACCATTTCAATAGAATAAGAATACATAAGAGGTTGAAAGACACTGCTTATTACATCTTCAAAGACATTCATTTACTATTTCAAGAAATGGTATTTACAGTAATTATTTTTTAGTGCAATAGTTCTATCTTGTTTTCTATAAGTTAGTATAGGTAAAGATAGCTCATCATAATCATTCATGAAATTAATAATATAATATATACAGTTGAGATACAGGAATTACCTTTGAGCTGAACTAAAGATTCTTCAAAATTGGAAATGGAAATTGTAAGTCGAAAAAAGAAATCCATAATTGGAGAAGGAAACTAGCATTCATACCCTTTTTTTTTTTTTACCAACCCCCTCTAATACTATGTAGACAAGGAATTATGTGTTCATCTAAAATAAACCTATTAGATAAAACTTAGTTCTATTACTGAATTTACATGGTATCAAGGTTCTATTACACTTGTATTTCCAAACCAAGTAAACAAAAGTAGTTTATTAACTCAATTTGTTAATACCATTTTAAAGCTTTGGGTATGCAATTGACTATAGTGGGAAAATGCTCCCACAGCTTACGTTTAGTGGTACAAAACAGACAAATGAGATAACTTCTAAGACATGCAAAGAAGAAAATATATTAGGAACTTGTCAAAATTAGTGAAACCTCTTTCAGCCAGGTCCAAATTAATTTTGAGCTGAAGATTACAGAATGCTAGGAGACACATCAATCAGAAATGCCTAAAAGCCCTGTGTTCATAAAAGCACCTTTTGTAATGAACAGCCATTCACCTACCTGGGTTTAATATATTTTACTTTTTCCATGTTTAACTATTTATACAGAAGTTGAAGCCTTTATACACTTTGCCATTTAATTCTCCCACTCTTCAGAAGTAACTACTATTCTGGAATTTGCATCTTATCCATGCTTTTATTCTCACGTATCAACCATTATGACTAGTAATTATGGAAGTTAATCTTTAATTAAGGGTGTATTTAGTGTTTGTGAAGATGTCCTATGTATACTTAACGTAACTTGTTTTACATTTTCTATTGTGACCTCCCTTCTCAAACACAGTTCATGTTAACTGCTGTGTGTTAATGTTCGATTATAAGGACATCCCTAAAATCAATTCCAATACTACAGAGTACCTCCTTGGGCACATTTAGATTTTCTTACTTTTTTTATTTAAAAATAGCATTTACCGTATTTTCCGGCATATAAGACGACCCCCTAATTTTACAGTTAAAACATAGGTTTAGGCCTATATTTGCTGTATAAGACTACCCCCCACTTCCGAGGCTGTAGTCTTATACAGCGAATATAGGCCTAAACCTATGTTTTAACTGTAAAATTAGGGGGTCGTCTTATACGCCGGAAAATACGGCATATAAAACTAAAGCCTCAGAATTTTATGGAACATTCAGCAACATGAGATGGCATAACAATACACAGAAATCAGCAACTTAATATTGGAAGAATGAAGACCCCATTCACAGCAGCAATAACAAATATCTAGAAATTAAGTAGTGGGAAGAAGCTATGGTTCTTAGAGTATAATGAGAAAGATCAATGTAATGGGATGCCAAGTACCTTAACACTGGGAAATTAATGCTGGATAAAAATATTTCCTGTTGGTGAGGAAAGACATTTCCTAAGTGCTGTTGGGATAAATGAGTAGCCACATGGTTTGGAAAAAATGTTACTTTTCACCAGAAGAATCAGATTAACGAAAAAATAACACCATGGGTACTACAGAGTAGAGAGGACTTCCTAAGTATAACACTAAACCCCAAATACAAAAAATGATATATTTGACATAAAATAACTAGGCTAAATAAAAACTTCGATAAGAAAAATGACAAATGGTGTGGTGTATGCAGAAATAGAACTTCTCACAATTCAAAGGTACCAGTATCTAAAAATAGTACAGAACTTCATTTTAAGGCATGAAGGATGTGAGTAGTTTTGCTATGAAAGAAATGCAAATAAATTAGTTCAGGGGAGAACCAAGATGGAGTAGGTAAACACTGCCTGCTTGGTTCTATGACCACATTGAAATTACAACTAAATTATTGAACAACCAACCTGTAGAACCATCTGAAGTCTAGCTGAAGAGAAGTTTTGTAACTAAGAACTCAAAAGCCACGTTGAGACTGGTATGATGGGCGCAGACATGAAAGGAACCAAACCTCTAGTGGCAATAGAGAATCAGGAGGGATATATCAGCTGTGGAGGTCCCCTCTCCCCCTCAAAGGAACAAGGGACCCCAGCCACAAACCACTGCAGCAGTGGTGCTGGGAAGAGGAGCCCCACAACTGACTGAAAATCGGTGGGGACTTTGATCATCAGGTTGGGACTAAAGGCTGCAGGAAACCCAGACGTCCTCTTAGAGTGCTTGCACAGCCTGTCACTCACGGGTACTCACCCTGGGCTCCGGCAGAGGGATGGTGGCTCGGGGCACTGGCAGACTGAGGTGTGGCTTTTAGGGCGAGGAGGACAGTTGCCATACTTCCTCGGTAGGCTCTCCTCCGGAGCAGCCACCTGGTGGGCGCGATCTTTCCTGTGTTGCGCCCGCCCCCACACAGCCAAATCTGAATCTGATTGATCTGAGGAGCTCTGCTTGCTCCACCCTGCTGACTCACTGGGATCCCACCCCACCCAATTCCACCAATGCCAGAAGCACTTTCTCAGGTGAGCAGCCAGCCCTGCAATCTTTCTTAGAAAAATATTTAAGTTTGCAGGCCCCAGGCAGGTGGCAACTGACATTGGTGTGCTCTGAGACTTTTGCTGAGTAGCTCCAGACATAGCATTAGCACCAAACCAGAATTTACAGGAGCACCAGCACAGGTGACCAAGGAGATGGTGCCAGGACCCCACAGGGCACCTACTACATAAAGTTCACCAGCAATACTGGGAGATGTAGCAGATCTACCAAATATATAGAAACAAATAGACAGGTGTCCAAAATGAGGAACTAAATATGTCTCAAAGAACAGGAGAAAATGTCAGAAGAACTAAAGATGGAGGCAAGCAACCTATCAGAAACAGCTCAAAATGATAGCTATGAACATGCTCAAGGGGAGATGTGGGGATGGCTCCGCGGGTTGAGTGCTTATTTGTAGCCCTGGGGTCCAAGAATCAAATCCTGGCCCTGGCCCATGTGAACCTATACACTGAACTGGGTGTGCCCCTAGTTCAGTTTTCACCGGGGCAAGCCTCCTATGTGGGAGGTCCCTGGTTCATCTCCTGCCCCAGCCATGCTTCCCATGTGAGAGGACCCCCCCCCCCCCCCCCCCCCCCCCCCCCCCCCCCCCCCCCCCCCCCCCCCCCCCCCCCCGCCCCCCGGGTTCCTGCCCTGCAAAACCCTGCGCCCACCTACGGAAGGAAACTATGTTGAAAACTGATGACATACAACTATGGAGACTGCTCTAGGCCCTCCCCCTTCTCTCTGTTTCTCTCTCTGTCAAAAATAATAAAAATATATCTTAAAAAAAGAAATAAAAATGCTCAAGGAACTTAGTGAAAACTTCAACATAGAGATAGCAAGCATAAAGAAGGACATATTATAGAAACAAAAAAAGAAATTAGTCAAATGAACGTAGTAACTGAAATTCAGAATGCAATAGAAGGAATCATCAGAAGACTAGATGGAGCAGGGGACTGAGTCAGGAAATTGGAAGACAAGGTAACAGAAAACATCCAGTCAGAACAGCAAAAAGTAAAAAGAATCCAAAAACTGAGGATAGTTTAAGGGGCCTCTGGAACAACATCAAATGTAACATTTGCATCATAAGAGTGCCGGAAGAAAGGAGAAAGCAAGAAATTTAGAACCTATTTGAAGAAATAGTAACTAAAAGCTCTCCTAACCAAGTGAAGGAAACACATGCAAGTCCAGGAAGCACAGAGTCCCAAACAAGATAAACCCAAATAGGCCCACACCAAGGTTAAAAACAAAGAGAGAATCCTAAAAGCAACAAGAGAAAAGCAACTAGTGACTTACAAGGGAGCTCCCATAGTCAGCTGATTTCTCAACAGAAACTTTGCAGGCTGGAAGGGACTGGCAGAAAGTATTCAACATGAAGAAAATCAAGAAACCCAGCAAGGCTATCATTCAAAATTGAAGGTCAAATAAAGAGTTTCCCAGACAAGAAAATGCCAAAGGAGTTCATCACCACCAAACCAGTATTACAGGGACAGTTAGAGGAAGTACTATAAGACAGGTGTGGGGGAGAGCATAATTATGAATAATAAAATGGCAATAGCAGAGGGAGTGCAGAAGATGGCAGATTAGGTGGATGCTGTATCTGCAGCCTCCCAGATTACATCATTTTGCAGATAGACAGAATAGTCAACCTTGGAAAACATCGGAGGGCTGGCTGAACAGAACCCTGACAACTAAGGATATAAGGAAAGCCTCACTGAGACCATGAACATGGACCCCATAGACATTTGCCCTGTCAACGTGGAGGCACCATAGGTGGCTGAGCAATCAAGCCCTCCCTACCAACAGGGAAAAACTTGCTTGTAGGTTTCAGCAGGAGCAGCTGTCACTGGCAGACCGGGGAGCATTCTTTGCTGCTTTGCCATCCCCTCCAGTCAGTTAATGGGGTGCTGAGAGAGGCATATTGTTTAATTACAACTGAAGTACACACACCACACATTCAAGGGACACTCCTAGATACATGCACAGGAGATCAGAGAGATTGCACCATTGGATCACACAGGACACATACTACATAAGGCCTCCAAGCAAACACTTAGAGTCATAAGAGATAAACATACTACAAAGAAACAAACACAGAGAGAAATCGAGAATGAGAAAACAGAGAAAAATGTTCCAAGTAAAGAAACAAGAGAAGCCTTCAGAAATAGAACCAAATGAAATGAAGATAATCAATCTACCAGTGCAAGAGTTTAAAACACAGGTTATAAGAAAGCTTAAGGAACTTAAAAACTTCAACAAAGAAATAGCAAGCATAAAGAAGGACATCAAAACCATAAAAAACAACCAGTCAGAAATAAAGAATATAATAACAGAAATAAAGACTACACTAGAAGGAATCAACAGCAGGCTAGATGAAGCAGAAAATCGAATCAGTGATTTGGAAGACAAGGTAGCAGAAAATACCCAACTGGAAGAGCAAAAAGAAAAAAGAATGAAAGAAATGAGGAAAGCCTGAGAGACCTCTGGAACAACATCAAGTGTAACAACACTCAGGTTATGGAGGTACAGGAAGGAGAAGGGAGGGAGCAAGGGATTGAGAACATATTTAAAGAAATAATAACTGAAAACTTCCCTAAATTGGCAAAAGAAATAGACACACAAACCCAGGCAATGCAAAGTCCCAATCAAGATGAACCCAAGCAGGCCTACAGCAAGACATCATAATTAAAATGGCAAAGGTTAAACTGGCAATAGCTACATATCAACCTTCAATTTCAATGAAATAAAAGCTCCAATCAAAAGATACCAAGGGTATTGCACTGAGTGGAGTTTCAAACAGAAAAACAGATGCAAGTTTGCTTTTAAGTGAAATCCGAAGAAGAAAATAAACAAGTAGAAAAAGAACAGGTTCTAGATATGGAAAACATGTGGTTTGTTGCCAGATGGGAAGAGGGTTGGAGAAGGGGTGAAATAAGGGAAAGGGACTGGGAAGTTTAGTTTTGTGATTACAAAGTAATAATTATGGGAATATAGGTTATAACATGGAATACAGTCAATAATGTTGCAATAATTATGAGTGGCGTCAGATGGGCATTAGATTTGTTGGAATGGCAGGAATAGGGTGGGAAGGGTGGGTAAAAATGGGGAACGAGTCAAGAAGTACAAATTCATAGTCACAAAATAGTCACAGGGATGTAACGTGCAACATAGGGCATACAGTCAGTAACGTTGTAAAAGTTATATATGGTGTCAGATGGGAACCAGATGTATTGAAATATGGATTTATAAGTTATATAAATGTCTCATCACAATGCGGTATACCTGAAACCAATACAAAATTGTATGTCAAATATAATTGAAAAATAAAAATAAGTGAGAAAAAAACAAATACAAATAGTTCATGAATATGAAAAGATCTTTAATCTTACTTAAGATGTACAAATTAAAAGCTGTGAAAATACTTTTTTAACCTAACTTTTAAACCTATCATTACAAATTTTAAAAATGGTTGGCAAGAGTTTGAGGAAATTGTCAAATATTGCAGTAGGGTATGTAAGTCAGTATAACCTCTTGAACTTAATTTGACAATCTGTATCAAAATTACAAAGATAAATCTGATTCAAAATTTCCTCTTTGGAAAATTTAGCATACTTCCTGTGCAAATCATTATACAACGTTGTTTAAAATAAAAGATTAAGACAACTTAACTGTTCAATAAAAATAAATGGGTTGAATACTTATAAAAGAATACAACGATAACAAATATGAGAACTATGTATATGGAAGAGTTTTTAAGATATATCAGGTGAAAAAAATCAAGGAAGTTGTGGGACACATAACATACTACCTTTTGTGTAAAAAGAAAAACATACAAAATTTCTTGATTATACAAATAATATCTAAGAAAGATGATCATGAATCTGATACCATTGGAGCACTGGCTAGTTTCATAGGGATTGAATGCTGGACCATGTGAATATTATACAAAATTTAATAAAAAATGCAAGCAGGTAATTTATGGCCCAAAGAAATTTTTTTTACACAACCTTACAGCTTCCTTGTCCTTGCCTCAAATTTTATCTTAAATGATGCAGATACGTGCAGGTCAGTGTTGCTGGTACAATAGTGACTATCTTAGTTTCATTTCTTATAAGGAGAAGAAAAACTTGCCATGTGGCTAAAAGCCCTAGCACCAAAAAAAAAAAAAAAGATTAGATAACACATATGGGAGAATCATGTGGTAGGTCTTGATAAAGGTTAAGTGACTATTGACTATTTCTATCATTTCATTTTTTTTTAATTACACTCAGGGGAAAAAAGATAGTTTTTTAATTAATTTCATAAAGATATTGTGTTGTCATTTTTTTCTCATTTCCCCATGGCATGAGTCAAGGTTAGTTGTTTAATAACTAATCATAGTCCTTCTACCAAAGCTGCTAGCATTCTGTCCGTAGGAGATTCTCTGAAGTTCTTACTATACATTGAAGTAATTTACCTATATTTTCTAGTTTCTAGGGCTTTAGTAGAAATACTGCTGATACATGGGATTCGGGTCCGCATTGGCTGGGCCAGGGCCAGGACTCAATCCTCGGACCCAAGGGCTGCAAGGTGAGTGTTTAACCCACTGAGTCATCCTGTATTCCCTGCAAATTTTGATTTGTATGTTATCACAAGCAGTAAGTTTTAATGCTTAAGAGCCCCTCTTCCTCACTATAGTCTTGTACAACTTAGTCTCTGTGCCTCAGTTGCTTCTTAATTTAAAATGAGGAAAATGAAGGGATGGCTCAGTGGGTTGAGCACTCGTCTTGCAGCCCTGAGGTCCAAGGATCGAATCCTGGTCCCGAGCACTTATCTTGCAGCTCCAGCCCATGTGGACCCATATGCTGTACTGGGGTGTGCCCCCAGTTTGGTTCTCACCATGGTGAGCTCTATGTGGGAGGCCCCTGGCCCAGTTCCTGCCCTGTGCAGCCCTGCACTCACCTGTAGAAAACCAATGACGTGCAACTATGGAGACTGCTCTGGGCCTCCCCCCACCCCACCCCCACCCCCTCTCTCTCTGTTTTTGTCTCTCTGTCAAAAACAATAAAAATAGACTTGTATCTTAAGCTCCTGGGGAGACTGAGTATTCTCCATCCTGGCACTCATGATCTTGCTGGGTACTGGAGCTCAGTGATGGATGGCAGGCTCAGCAAAAAAAAAAGGATAATTTATTTAACAGACTCCATTTATTGTATTCATTTAGTTAACAAATATTTGTCATGATAAGGAAGAACTAGTTTTCAGTCCAAAAACATTGATTATATCTATCACTTTTGAGTTTCAAAAAAATTTTTTTTTTGCTAAGAGAGTAGATTTTAGATGTTTGTATCACACACACAAAAAAATCCCCAAACTATGTGAGGTGAAAATAAACCCACAAATGTACATTTTCTACAACTAAAAAAAAAACAAAAAAACCCAATAAAAATAAATTTAAAAAAAAATTTTAAATGAGGAAAATGGTAATATTATAGTTATTACTTCATTTAGTTTTTATTTACTTCATGTAGTTCTTACTTACAGGATTATTGTGAGGTTTGAGTTAGTGTTCAGTACGAATGATCTAAAATATCTAGAAACTACTCAAACAATTATTGCATTTCTCCACGTTACCACAAGATGGCAGATATTCCATTTTTTAAAATATTTTCTACTCGTTTTCTGTCATCAGTCGGTAGTTCATTTAACAAGTTGAGTATAACATATTAACAGGGTCTTTTGAATGTAATATTGGATGCAATGGTGTTTGAATTATATTACAATTTGGTGTACTTATTTGGGATGTTCTTTAAAAAGAACAATTACAACACCAATTACTGAGCTTTACGTCCATAAAACATTGTAAAGTATCTGGTAGTAAATGGCTACTTGTGATTTTCTAGTCAGCACTGGAGTGGAAATTAATATTGGAATCAGAATAATTTTTTAGTTTGGCTGGAGGTGAAATTATTTAACATATACAATAAGAAAGGAGGATTGAAATTTATTTTTAGGAAATATAGCTTAGTATAGTGAAGTTAATAGGAGGAACACCAGATTCTTGTTCAACAACTTCTGTTACTAAACTAAGTACCTAACCTCTTTGATCTTTGAAATTTTGACACTTCATAGAGTTATGACTAGGATTATGAACAAATAGTTTTCTGGTATAATAAATTATGAAGAATAGTTTTCTTGATTAGATTAGATTATTTGCTCTATTTATTTAAAAATTTAATAATATTCATTCTAAATGTTGAGAAAATGTGTATAAATTAATTATTTTTAAAATAAAATGAATACTATAATTCTGGATAGGTAAAAATTTTTGCAAGGCCCATCTTGTGACCAGTGGTGTATGTTTAGGAGTGAATTGAACCACTTATAATTGAAATCTATGACTCTAATCTCTTTTTGGATTGGGAAGATTTGGTTCCATTGATAAATCAGAAGCTTCTGGTTTTTCTCCGATATAATCCAACTAATTACCTTCTTTGTTGTTGTTTCTTCAGAAACCAACATTTTAAGAGTGACCTGTAGTCACGTGGCACATACTTACTAGGCTGGCATACAGGTAAAACTTTTCAATAAACAGGCAAGTAGAGTGAGGCAGTTCCTTAGTTAAAAGAGAAAGCATTCTCAAAATATTATGTTCTGACAATGTATAAACTGAATGTTTGAGTTGAAGAGGCAGGAATTTCTCCTGCTTTCTTAAAGTGTACTTATGCTACGTCCTTAGGTGAGAAAGGCACTTCAAATATCTCCTTATTTTGCCGTCTAGCAGGAAAACTTAAACTTGTACTGCCTTTGATTCGATTCTAGGTGACACTGAGGTGCTTGGGGGTACCGTTAACAGCCCTCCGAATGCAAGAATGGGAGACCTACATCTCATCAGTCTTTCAGAAGTAAGACTCTTTTAAATGGGCTGGATTTCTAATTTCCATAGGGTCTCCTAAAATGGACATATTCTATTTTCCGAGAAAAGATTATCTGTACAGTCCAAAATCCAAATAATTCTTTTTTTAAAAAATATTTATTTATTTATTTTTAATTGTTTTGTTGACAGAGAGAGATAGAGAGATACAGAGACAGAGAGAGAACTGAACTGGGGGAGCTCCCAGTTCAGCACATGGTTCCGCACGGGCGGGGGACGGGATTCGATCCTCGGTCCCCGGCGCTGCAAAGTGAGCGCATAACCCACTGAGCCATCCCGGCTTCCCCTCCAAATAATTCTTAACAATCATCCTCCCCATGAACCAAATGCAAATACAACTTCTTTTTGGTGATTTAAAAAGAAAGTATTATTTTCAGACACATTTATTTGTATGGTTTCTTTCTTGCAGTAGCAAATATTTTGAAATCTGTTTGAAACCCAAATTAATGACATATCTTAAAATAATAACACATTGGGCTTTCTTAGTTTAATGACTCTTCTGCCACCCAATTTCTGGAGTCAGGCAGAAAACTCCATAAGTTCATGTTTTTTCAGATCTATTTATGATGACAGTGGGTAATGAATCTAATTTCTCAGATAACACATTAGCTATGTGAGGCCAGCAGCCTTATCTTAAAGTTGTGGGTGCTCCTTACCTGACCTCCTCAAAACCCCATTATCACTTAGAACGGCAACAGGTAGACAGCAGCGCATTGGAGATCATAGAGTTGGGGCTAGTCCTAGCCTTTACGTTATAGAGCTTTGCTTTGTATCATGTAAATTTCCATGCCTCAGTTTACTAATTTGTAAAACTGGTCAGTTAACAGCTGACAAATATCCATGCTTTCTCACAATGTCTTCTCTTTTACCTATGGCAGATATCACAAATTCATCATTACTTTTTGGCCTTAAAATCCTTCTCAACCCACATGACCACTATAGTTCATTACAGCTGGCATTAAAGGTGGATGAACTGCTTTTGCCATCCCTGTTCTGAGAGATCTTTAAGGTCCCAAATCAACAATGTGCCTTTATGTCCTTATGCATAATGGGTATGCAATATATTTTTTGGTTGTTTAATATGATGTACTTAGTAGAAATTCTTTTTTTAATGTCAATCTTTTTCTTATATCTAAACATTTACCCATAAACATTCTTCTTTTTGTTGTTTTAATTCTAAATCGGTTCCTGATACCAAGAAAGCTATTGGAAAAATATAAAGGTCAAAGAGACAAGGGTGTCCTTGTGTTAGAGTCCAACCAGGAGAGAGAAGCCACACTAATTTGAACATGGAAAGTTTAATACTGTGATTAATTATAATAGAATTGGAATAATGAGGGATGGCCTAGTAAAATATAAAGAGAATACTAAAACAAACAAACAAAAAAACACAGAAATATAGGGAACAGCCACCACCCCTAGGGCTGAGAGAGAATATCCAAAGAAGAGTCCCCAACCCCCTCCCCCAACTGAGACCCAGACCGAGGGAACATGCCCATGGCTCCCTGGTGACAGAGAGGTCGCTGCGGGGTTGCCTGAGTAGAACTTGCTGGAAATCCACCCTCCAATACAGAACAGAAACCCTTCCTCTAGAGCGCTAGGGAGAGTGACCCGTGGAAGTGTCTTGTGGAAGGAACTCCGCTGTGAAACGACTTGAGCTGCCTGCGCAGTACAGGCTGCTGGGTCCTGCTGACTGCTGCACATCAGAGGAGGCGGGTGCGAGAGAGCTGATACTGGAGCCAGGTGCTGGAGAAGCTGCCAGCCCTGCAGGTGTCAGGTGCTGTAAGAACCTGCTGAGCAGGAACAGAGGAGAGAAGCCCCTTCCTCCTCTAGCACCCTCTACTGACAGAACTGAATATCGTGAATACTTAAAACACGCAACTAATATTGCAGTGCAGCCAATGAAACGAGTCCTTGGAGCTGAGAGGCAACCCACTGATAACTGACCTACTGCTCTTCCCCATGGACTCTTTGGTGGTAAATGTTGGGTGCAGTGGAGAAGTAAATTGGGTTGGCTAGTCTTGAGTCACTTGCCTTGCCCTGTATTCCTTGAAAACGTCTCTTTTTGCTACTATCACCCCTGGTTGGGTTCCTCTGTACTGCCTTTTGAAGCTTTGCTAGTAATTGCTTATCACCGATTCCTGTGCCACTCGGAACATTGAGTTTGAGGGAAGGTTAAAATAGTGAACCCGTCTAGTCTTGGAGTATGTGTACTAGGAGAATAAGCTTGTTGGTTTTTATCCAAGGGAACAAAGGAGACTCTACAACAACACTTGTTTTAGAACACTTGCTGAAGCCAGGTGACATTGGAACAAATTATGTCTACTTATGCTTGGTGAAACTATATAAAGGCACTGTAAAGTCCAATGACACTGGTCTCCACCATTTACTATCTTTGTGACCTGGGACAAGTTCTCTAAACTCTCTGAGCCTTAGCTTCCTCATCTATAATATGGGGATAATTTTAATTTCAAACAGATATGAAAATTAAATGAGATATGAGTCAATCTCTACTTCTTTCTAAAACTCCACTAAATATGTAGGGGAAGTTGGGGTGGCTCAGCGGGTTAAGTGTTCATTTTGCAGCCCCGGAGACTGAGGATTAAATCCTGGCCCCAGGCCTGTGTGTTCTCCCAGGGGTGAGCTTCTCATGTGGGAGGCCTCTACCCAGCTCCCACCCTGCGCATCCCCTGCCCACCTGTGTGGAACAAAACCACGTCAAAAACGAGTACTGTACAACTATGAAGACTGCTCTGGGCTCTCCCCCTTCTTTCTTTCTCTCTCTCTGTCTTTGTCAAAAATAATAAAATAAAGTCTTAAACAATTTAAACTCCACTAAAATGTTAAAAAGGAGCAAAAATAAATAAACCCAGAAGGAGAACTGTACTGCTACAGAGCAAAGAGAAATGATCATTTTGGAAAGTCACAAATAGGGAGTGAAACCTACCGGTACTCCCGCAACTCTGAAAGCTAGGAAGCGGTCAATTCTTTGCCTGAACCCCAGGAAGGCTTAGAATAGGAGCTGTCAACTGGATGCTGTGGGGCCCATGTGGGGTGAAAATGGGAAGATTGGTAAACATCTCCAAGAGGAACAGTTAGGTCCCTCGACACCTTTCCTTAACTTGAGAAGCCTGCCAGGCTGTCCTCTTCCACCCAAATAGAAGAGGTTTGCCTTCTCCGGAAGGTGACCCAGATGGCTCTGGGCTCAGAGACACAGGAAGTGAAGTTGCGCCTGGAGAAGAGGAAGCTTTCACGCTAAACTGTAAGACCTTACTCTGTCTCAGTGTAGATCTCATGCTACAAGGTGGAGCAACCTTGAAAACATTAAGTGAAAGAAGCCAGACACCAAGGCTCACCTATTATCTGAGTCTGTTTCTATAAAGTATCCAGAATAAGTAAATTCTTAGTAAGAGAATGCACATTGATCATCCAGGGGCTACGGCAGAGGGGAAAGTGGGGAGTACGTTCTTAATGGGTATAAGATTACCTTTTGGGTTGGTATAAATATTTTACAGCATCATGAATGTACTGAATGCCACTGAATTATTCCCTTTAAAGCAGTCCATTTTATGTGATCTGAGTTTCAGCTCCATAAAAGTATTACATGCTTGTTTTATGTTAGACCCTCTCTTAAATGATGTATTTATTGTTGTGTTTATATCACTGGTCTAAATCTAATCTAAATCTACTTTCTAATTTGACAAAGGAGACCGATATTAAACAAGCAAACATGCAGTCAAATGTGTGCTATAGTTACAATTGTAGTAAGTGCTATGTAAAAGAAAAGGAGTAGTAGTATGGAGAGGATAGTGAGAAAGGTAAGTTAGAGGGGGATATGGGGGAAAGGGACTAAAAGGGGAGGGGGTGTCTGGAAGGTCTCTCTGAGGAAGTGACTTTACATTGGGATTTAAAGAACTGGTAGGGGTTGGGTATCACACACTCCCGAGGAGCCGAATGGCAAGAGGTAGAAAAGCAGAAAAGAGCTCACTCGGTGCCGTTGAAAAATGGGAGTAGTGTAGCTGAAGCCTACAGACCAAAGCCCAAGAGAGTGTGGCACGGGTTGGTGGGGGGGGGGGGGGGGGGGGGGGGGGGGGGGG